>VZUI01057833.1:0-58139 GCA_013401135.1 Cettia cetti
ATAACAGTTCTGTAAACATTACTTTGTTTACATGAAATTTCTGACTCCAAGGCTGAAGGCTGGAAAACAAGGCGACAAACTAGGCTCAGAATGAATGACTCCTGCTGATGCTTTTCCTGTGGGCATACACATTCAGCCTTAAATCTGGCCTTCTGCTTAATATCATATTCTGACTAATTAGTTTTACTTGTTACCTAAAAAACAATGGGTAATGACTTAAGATTCTGTAGTTTTCAGTAATTTTCAAAGCTGGTGCTAGGTGTTATTTGGTATTATTTGTCCTCTTTCATTTCTTCTATCACAAATAATGTCTTGCAGTACTTGCTTTCAATTACAGCTTTGAAGTATATTTGAGAAGGGGTAGATAGAAGTTGTAAATCCATCATTTCAGCACGGTGTCTACTCAAACTTCTGCCATCTCACACTTTATCAGCTGCAAAACACAGCATAGGTACTCCTGGATTCTTTAAACTTTCTTTTACTTTGGTTTCTGGATTATTGTGACCCCAACAGCAACCAACCACCTTAAAGATGGAGAATGGCAAACAGTTCTTTTCAATCTTAGACCAATCAGTACGCTTTGAAAGTACTGACTACAAAGTTTAACAAGTTATTTTTTATCATACTCTGATAAGATGGTTCTGTTTCATAGATTGTATTTCTTGTTTTATTTAACATGTTGGTGCAGCACGTTAACCTCCTCAGCTTCTTACAGAAGAAAAGCACAAAGCAGCAGAGGTTAGTTCTAGACAGGACTAGGAGAATACAAAGGATTTGTATTTCTGGCACAGTAGAATTGAGCCTACTCAGTAACACATTAAGTTTAATACTAAACCCCTAAAATTTAATTCTCTAAATTCAGAATAGATATTCACAAAACAAGCCAGGTTGAGAAAAAAAACATTGAACACTCAAAAATTCCCCTGAAGTACACCAAAAAGACATTCAAGTCCTACATAAAATAAGTGTAAAGAGAAATCATATCAACCAAAATTTAAAGCTACAATACAATAGCCAAACAATTTCCTTTTTTAAATTAATATAGCTAGCACATAGGCAGAAATACACTGTTCAAGCAATTGTACAAAAAAAAAAAAAGTAATAAAAGGAATAGTTCTTATTGCTTTGCTATGCCTAAGCTTGAAGCTTTAAAACTTCTCACCTTAGCACAAGTATGTGCCCTTCACCAGGAAGACCATGAGCAATTTGCATTGCTTTTTTGCTGTTTAAGAAAAATTTTCATGTCAAAAATTAGTTACAACTTGAGATCTTAACTTACAGGTACAGGTAATGGCTGCTATCAGTAAACTGCTACTAGAGCAAGAGAATGCACTTATGGTATCTGCAAGAAAAAAGAGAAAAAATCAGAACCACTACCAAACAAACTGGGTTTGCCAGTAATTGTCTCATGGCACATTTTAAGACAACTTGGAAGGCGACAGCAGTAAATTTTATTGTGAAAACTGAATGCTATATAATTTCCTGTAAGGATCTGATGTAGATATGGGAGTGCAAAGGAGGAGGGGATGGAAGAGAAAAGACTTCCTTAATTTATTTTTTTTAATATAAAGACCATGCCAAAAAAAATGCAAATTCCCAGTTTTGATGTCTATTTTGAGGATCTGAAACAAGGCTTTTAATCAATGTATTATACATCAAATTGATAATGTTAACTTCTGATTATTCAAATGTATGAAATATTCATAGAGAACTGTCCAAACTTTTACATTTCTCAGACTTCTTTTCTCTATTAATTATCATGCCTGGAAGCTTTTTAGTAAAAGCAGCAGCCATCAGCCTGACTGAACCTGACAAGCTAGCAAGGCCCAATTACACTGGCACTCTGTGGCACTTTGATGTACTGGAAACGAAAAGAGATAGGGGCAAATTGTATAGCACATTATGTTAATGACTTGATTTAATCCAGCCACTAAACTTTATGTAGCCTGTTAAAAAAGATGCTAACACTAATTATGCCACTTTGGAAAGGAAAGAAGGGGACAAGCATTTCATACCGACAAAGTGAAGCTCATAAATGTTGTAAATGAAATGAAACAAAATGAAGTAATCTATGATTAATCATACATCATAGACAAGAAGAAAAGAGAAAGAAGCAAGTGGTACAGTTAAGTACTGGAAAATCTGTTAGATACCCTTTATGATCAACATATCTAAGAAATAACCATGAACTGTCTAATTTGCAACATGCAAAAAAACCTCAGTATGATCTTAAATGGCTTAAACAGTTTGGCATACAACTCAGATTTAGGGGATAATTAGCATAACGATCTCTAAAAATCACAAGTTTTATTTACAGTGTTTGATTACCAGCAGGATATTTATCTCAAAAGATAAAAGGCAGTGATATTTAATCTTAAAAAAATACAACTTCAGTAACAATTTTGACATGCTGTATTCTATAATTAACTCAAGAATTTATATCAACCAATGCATATTTTTAAAATCCAATCTGTATCCAATAGCACTGTTGTCTTAATAGTTCAGAGGTTTTATTGTTTTATCTCCCTTCATGAACATGCATTTTTGTTACCATAGGAACAGATCAATGGAGAAAGGTAGAAACTGATGAACCTGAAGTGAATCTACACACAAAGTTTTGCAGAAGTGTTCTTAAATAATTGTGATAAAATAAAATACATGATGACTAGAAAATTACAGAACAAGTGTATTATATTTTGACTTAGATGAGTAGCAGTAATTTTAGTTCTCAAAATTACAGGTGAAAATTTTTTAACATTATACACATAAACAATGCAATTCCATCTTCCAAAGTACTTTCTGCATCTTTCTGAAGAATATATGAGTGACAGCATTTCTAAACCTCTTCTACAGCTTAAAAAAAAGAACAGCTATATTTTTCACACAAATAAGGCTTCTTGTAGCTAGTTGCTTTGTAGGATGTTTCACAGCCTTGAAAAGAACACTTAAAAAGCAATCAAGCTACCTCTAGGATATCACAGTGCAAAACATTAAAAACCGTGAAGTCTGATAGGATCTACCAGTACAGCCCTGGTCCTTTAAAAGAAGGCAAAGAGAAATCAGAAGAGTATTAACTGTTAGAAGTACTGTCATCAATTTTAAGTACTAGTTTTATATTTTTAACATTGTTCAAACAAGGTTAGATCAAAAAGTATGAAATACTTTTTTTTTTTTTTTTTTTACAGAACTATCTTACTGAAATACTGTTCAAAGTAAATTTTCTAAATTTGTATTGTCATCTTATTTTTTATATATGTCCTCATGGTAATTAATTGCTAGTTTTAAGAATAAGTCAAGAGAACATGATTAGTGCACTTGCCCACAAATAATAATAGAAAAAGAAGTACACTAAAGTGATTTGATACTGTATATATATAACTTTACTGAAAATTGATGTTAGATACAGCAAAGCTACTCTTAGAGGGCATTTGGTTTAAAATATTATTTTTAATCTGGCCAAGTAATTGCCATAAACATTCTGACTTAGCTGTTTAATATTTGTGGATAATGGACTTGAAATAATACAGTCATTGCTATCAGTTTTTATTCCTTCAAGAGCATCATCACCTTGATCTGAAAAACATGAGAAGAATCAATGTGGAAAAACCCCATTGCTGTAGTCCATCTGAGTTTTGCCGAGGAACCTGAAAGCAATAGAGGTGCTTTAGCAGCAAATGAAGAGTAAGTGCCAGGCAAATCTTCTTTTCCTTGCAGAAGATTAACCCTGCAAATCAATGACCTTTAGAGTCATCTAAACTGTATTTTTTTTTTTCTGGTTTGTAAAAAAAAACACCCAAAAACCAAAAAAACCCAAAAGCAGTGTTTTCCAGATGAAAGTTGAGGACTGGAATGATATAAGTCCTGTCATGAACTGAAGTTAGCTTTATATAGGAATATGGCCTGAATTTGTGGATTTCCACTATGTTTAACACCATACACACATAAAGAATAATGTATGCTTTTTTAAAAATAAAAAATTAGTTCTGTATGTAGGTGGATTATTTCAGAGCATTCTGTTTTGTTTTTTTTTTCTCTGAAGCAAATTACTTATAAACACAACAGGGATTCAACATCATGTTTTTCCAATTTTTCTAATGTATTCTTACGCAGAAGCTGCAAACAAATGAACATGAAATTTTTGCATTCTGTTTGTGCTTTTACTGTAGACTTAGTATCATGGACTTGGTTTATTTCAATGATAAACAGTTTAGGCTCAGAGGTGGAACAGGATGACCTGCCTTTTATAATCTTTAAATAAATCTGCCTCGAACAACTTTAAGTCATGAATATGATAAGACATACTACCCCTCTCTCTGAAAGGATTTCCAATAGCAGCATTGGCTGTTATCTGCAGACAAAAGGAGCATATTCATTAAAATGGTCTTTAGAACAGCATAGTTCTAAGGGAGAATATAAAGACATTTAAAATAGAAGCCAGGTTTCCTTTAATACTTTATGAATCTAGGTCAGATACCAGATTTTTGCATTCAATTATGATACAGTTTCCATTTGGGAAGAAAATAACACCACCATATCCACTACCCAGCCTCAGCTATAAAGTACACCAGAATATAATTTCTGTCATGGAGCTTCTCATAACAAGGCAGCTCCCACTGCTAGTAAGAAATGCTTAAGAGAATGGAAAGAGACAACGATTTATTAACAAAATACAGTTACTTATTCATAAAAATGAATTCTACCTTCTGGTTCCAATTCTTCAGTTATTTCTCTCTCATTTCCAGAAGTAATTGACGTTTGGTCAGCTAACTGCTCCTCTGACAGATGTAAGAGCTTTTCTGTCTCCTGTTAAATTTCTTCAGCCATCTCCACCTTATCATCTGCTAGCCTTTCTTGTTTAACCTCATGTCCCATATGCTACATAAAAAGATAAAACTTACAGTCTTTATAATACCCTTTGAATAGTAAAACTTACTGAAGTTCAAAACTTGAAGAGTTATGGCCCATATTCATTATGCAAAGCCTTTAAACAATGGTATTGCTTATGCAGCACAGAAAACAATGAGAAGTTGCCAACTGCAGTTACAAATAATTGATTCAGTAAAAAGAAATTCTCTAACGATGTATATTTGTGAAAACATCACTATTATAATCATTTGGTGCCTGTCAACATATATACAGCCTCTTAGATTTCCAGATTCATTTATTTTTCAGTTCTTTCAGTTCTACAAGACTCAGTTAAAAAGCAAAAAAACAAAATCCCACTCCACTACTTATTCAGTTAGCAATTTTACAACTAAATTATACAATATTTTCTGTTTCAAAAGCAAATTAATATAATATAAAAAAGAATCAGCCTTGTCACACAGTACAAACATTCACTAAGGTAAAATATCTTTAGTACATAACTTACTCTGAGGTAATCTTACTCCCTTGGTTCCCTTTGAGTTCAATTACATAAAATAACACCTCCTCAATGGATACAACATTGCAGGGTTATGTCCAGGATAGAAACTTAGTGATGACTTAGTGAACTCAATCATGTTAAACCCTACAGAAGAGAGGCCTGTTGTGCTCTCCTGTAGCACAGCAGCAGTGCCAGCACCTCCCCTGCATGGGCTCACACCCCCTCAAATCTGCCACACTGGAAAGACCATCGCAGACAGCGAGGCCTGCGCTGATCCCCACCCAGACATTTCCAGAATCTTCCATGTCTTAATGCGACTTGTTGGGAAACACAAAGAGATTTGATATGATTTATTCACGAAACCCACAGGAGGCACCTCTTAGGCTGATAGATACCTGTACACAGCTAGATACAGGTGCACACACCACTTGTGTATGGGAATTGATTATGGTATGAATGTTACTCTTTCATATCCATAGCCAAGTCATTGTTATAACTGTAGTTAACCCCATGGAATTGCTAGGTAAATGTTAAAATACTCAGTGATTAAGTGCTGCTAAGCTTTTTTGCACCGTTATCTTCACATCTGTATCTTGGCACACTTACCCCCAGCCTCTCACTCCTGACTTTAGTATAACTAATTCCAAACTGCTGCTAATTTGATCTTCCTTTGTATGCTTTAATCTGTGTAGTGAGTCTTGCCAACAAACTCTGTAAAGTCAAGTTTTCACAAATTCATATTAAACCCTGCTTTTGCCAAAACCTTTGACAGTGCTTCTTTAAGTGGCCAAATCACTCGTTCACAATACCTATTTTGCTACATGCCAAAGTTACTCCATTTATTCATTATTTCCCTCTGCTATATATTGGTAATTTTTAAAGGGAAGGCAAAATAAACTCCATCCAAACAAGAGCAAAATGTGCAGGGCCAGAAGTTGGTTTTCATGATCCTTGTGGGTGTCTTCCAACTCACTATGTTCTACAATTCTGTGATTCTTTGAGATGATCGCCCTGTGATCCCTTCCAGCCTGAACCACCCTGTGATTCTGTGAATACTTCTGCAGTAGCAATGATAAAAAGCTGTAATCAAATCCTAGATGCACAGGGCTTGAAGGGTATTAGAACATCTATGCAAGCTGCAGCAACTTAATAGCGATTGAAAGTGTAGTACCCTGGCAGTACAGTTAGGAGTACAAGAAGCTATGAAGTGCCAGTCTGGGGAAGGCAAAGATTGCCACTAAAGTATGCCTATAGGAAGGGCAGAAGATGGAAAGTGTTGCCTAATTTTCCACACTCAGCTTAACCAAATAATAGTACAGCCCATGACAGTTTCATGCTCTGAATATAATGTTAAATTTAGCATCACATAATCAAGCTGTCAGTAACAACTGCCAATATGTCGTAACTTCATATTAATGTAGCTTAAGGTATCTTTATTTATTTTGGTATCACTTAAGGCCAATTTTGCAAACATTTGCTGCGGTCAAAGAAAACGTTTAAATGATCAATTTAGTATTAGATGTCAATAAAGCTACTCAAAACCTTAATGGTAAGCACATGATGATCCAAAGCCATACCCATATGGCCCACTTCATTCCATTAGATTGTTCACAGAAATACACTTTTGAAGAAAAAAATACGCATTTGTAGAATCAAGTCTAAAAATATTTAGGTTACTTCCTGCCTGTACTCTTCTTTTGTAAACCTTATATACTGCCACAGTATACAACACAGTGTTGAGATACAAAAAGAGATTGCAAAGTCTTAAATATTCACTGAGAAGTTGCCCTACAGCATGGAAGAAATAGATATGAAATAATCTCTTCAGTAGATTAGAAGAAAAACGTTATGATTGTAAATGCACACAGCTGTAAATAAAAATCAGTGTATACTGAAAATATAAAAAAATTTCTTAATTATTGAAGTTGAAGGACAATTAATCACGGCCAAGGCCCCATATAGGCTTCATGTAACTTTGTACAGTAAATAGAATAGTGGCATATAATTTGAGGGAGACTGTCAGATGAGCCTCTTTTCCATAAGAACTTTCAGTGTAGAGGAGAATAGAAACACTGAATAAAGAGTAAGTATTAACCCAACAGAAGAAGAATAAATGCAGCTGAAAAAATACAAGCCTCATTCAGCATATAATTTGTATTTGGTCAATTTTTGTATTTAATAGCTAGTCATAACCTTAGGATATTGTAAAAATGTTCACTTAAAAGGCAGCTTTGAAATCACCAGCAATAGAAACTACACTTTTCTGGGCAATATTCCTGAACTTCAACATAGGTATGACCTCACATCTTGAAAAAATATTAGATTTTTTTCAGAAAAATACCTCTTTCTACTTTGATCTTGTCAAGGATTGCATTTTTGTCAGCTAAATCAGATTTGATAGCCATCTCTAGTTTAGCAATTTGCAGTTTCATTTGCTGGTCCTTTGATTTCCATTGCTGTTCATGGGTCATACAGAAGACACTGTAATAAAACATATGGTACGTGAAAAACTTTTAGAAATCAGCTTGAACAGAAAATAATAAAGAAAAAAGCTCTTAGTGGCACAGAGACCACTGTCATCATGTCTTAGGAATTAAGTAAACACATGCTGGTCTGCTGCTGTTGAAACCAAGGCGCCTTTCTCAGGCTGCGGTTAAAAAACATGAAAGAGTTTGTGGGATGAGCAAAGTAACTGGCCTTAATTTAGAGCTCCAAAGTCAAAAAGTTGGCAGCATGCAACAATTGTGGGACTAGAAAAGGAATTCAGATGCATATCCCAGAGTAATCCACAACTCCAAACCTCAGCAACTGACAACTAACAAAACCATTCTTTCCGCATACAAAACCTCTTAATGTAGAGAACTGGGATCATCCACCTGATTTCTTTTAAATCTGTGAAACATGCAGAGCATAAAGTCAGTTGCCTGTTCAAAGGAAAATGTTGACCACAAAGTGACAACAGTTTTCTCATACTGTAAAACAACAACTCTGATACTGATTAAGAAGCACATTGAAAGTAATCTTTCTCCTACTTTAAGAAATAAAAACCAGAGGTGGGCCAAGAAATTAGAATAACTTTTTTGCCTGTAACACATTATTTACTTGTAAACTACCAATCTGTGTGCAATAAGGATTGCATGGGCACAGAACCAGAACTGCTGAAACCACAACAAAAAGTGTTACCCAGATTAAAACTAAATTAAGTACATTATATAATTTACAGTGTAATTCTCAGTAGGCAAAAAGACAAAACTATGCAATGAGTTTACATTAGACAGTGAGAGGTATAGTCTTCATATTACTATATTTGCATTCTTTTTTACAGGAAAAACGTTGATCTTCACCAAGCACAAACCAGTTTATTCACTTTTGTACTCTGTGAAAAATTGTAGGGTTTTGTCAACAAAAAAGTCAGTTCCTCAACTCTTTGGTGAAGGTAATCAGCTAAAAAACTTTATATTTTACCTACATCTATGTATTAAAAATCCTCTGATATCTATTTATTTATCCACCTAACTCTTCAAGAGATCTATGTAAGATGCCTTGACTGCAAAATGAGAGGAGAAAGAAATGCTGCAGAAGGACAGCCCACACAGGTGAACAGACTCGAGATGCTGACTGGCAGCTCTGAGTACCTGTTGAGTGATTTATATCTCATATATTTGAAGAATGACTTCAAGATCAAAGAAAAAAAATATTATAGCATGAATTGTAAACCCTAAAGTATATAGGGTTTATATCCCTGATACGTATTTTTCATTAAAAAGTTGTATATCCCTGCATTTTGTCTTTTTCTCCAACTATGTCTAACCTATGTACACAGTTCTCTAGGCATAGATCATTTTACAGTGTGACTGTTTTCATAGCATGCAAGAACTTAAGCAAAGCTTCTAAGTCCTGCAGTAATACATGCATCACTCTTCAATAATTTTGAAGGTAATATGCAGGCAATATAATGCACTGAACACACAACCACTCCACAGTATTGCAAAGGTACAGAGGAGAGAGCGTGTTCTCTAATTGCTAAGAGTTTGATTGACTCCCATAAGGAAAGCATGACTCTCTTCAAAACAAACAGAGTTTGTTTGTTTGTTTGTCGGTTTTCATGCTCCTGAAAATGTTTTCAAGTTTGAATGACCACAACATACAGTTATATGTGTTTAGGTACAATTACTTCACATAAAGATGCAGCCAGGTATTAGTTCTGTTTTTCAGAAGACTGTGCTGCCAGAAATATCATTAAGCATTATTATGATGGTCATTAAGAATTTAGATGTTTAAATGAAGAACATTTTAGAAGACAGGTTTTATCTGAACCCATATAATGCTAATGTTTGTCAGTTTGAATTGAGTCCATGTGTATTGCTTTCTTCTTTTGAATTTTAAGATTACATTTACTTGAATTCACGTGAAATTTCTTTCATATTTACAGTATTTCACTGGAGTTGGAGCCATCTGTGTAACTATAATGGTCAACCACATCTGGCACCATTTCCTTTGGAGGGAGTTTAAGAATTGCTAGATTTGCATTACAAGGTCATATGAAAACAATTCCTCCAAACCTTTTATACAAATGAATTGTTTTCTTGGATACTGACTAAATAATAAGAGTCAACTGACAAATTCATACTTGTTCTTTGAAAACTTTTCAAAGTCTTGGCTTTGGCAAAATTCCCATCAATGTCAAATAAATTTCCCAAAAAGCAACTTTAGCAAGGAATGGGTTTATACACCTTTGCCCCCAGTTAAAAAAAATGAAAAAAAAAATACTATTAAGTAAGTGGCACCTATGGACACCGGCCTATCTACTGCTGGCACAGGTAAGCTCTAGTAAAGTTGCATTGTTCAAACAGGCAACCAAAAAAGGTGGCCATTAAATGGTGGTTATATAATCATTCTGCTTCTAATTTATTGATACCTATGCAGTAACATGGAATGCTGAAAGATGAATCAATGTTTAAATGAGAGTATATGAAAAAACAGATCATATCAGTAAAAGAAACATCATAGTATAGATTACTGTGCTATAACGGAAGCTTATTATCAATTTCTCTTGTTAAAAATATTTTTTAATCATCCCATTATCTTTTAAAGTAGAACAAAAAATTTCAAGTCAAGATTGTTGATTTATTAGTAAGAATTATTTCTCTGAATAAATGATAGAGAATAAATAAAACATCATCAGAAATATTTATGACATGATCAAATTTTGGATCCTCCCGCAATTAACTTAAGTGAGAGACAAGTGAGCAACTTCTCCATATGAAACTCTAAATACTGTGATTATACAACTGTTGCACCTTCTAAGTTAAAAAAAAAAGTTTTAAGCCGTTTGTTCTCACAGTTTTTTACTACTAAAATTTTTAAGTTCACCACAGACCATATAAAAAGTAAGCCAAATATTTTAAGAATAAGATGAACAAAATTTGATATCACTTACATTATGCTTAGTCAATGGTATTCTTTAAACAGACATCACACTGACAAGCTAAACAAATTTTAAGACAAGAAACAATGCGGATACAAGAAAAGACTTCAAGATCTACTTTCTGCCATTATTAGCTGTAGGATGTATGTCTTATTTTCTAACCCTCTTCAACGTAAAGACAACGCAGGTTCACAATGAAGGAAAACGTCATTGGAAGGTCATTTTTTCCTTTAATATGCTTGTGGCAACTGACTAGAATTACACCTTTTCTGTAACAGAATTTCTGAATCATATCTTAGCAATGCGTTTTTTCTTTTTAAGGAGTGCTGATAAAACTTATACGTCTTATTATATATAGGAACCTTCGCAAAAACGCATGTGAACCTACACAAAACTTGAAAGCAGAATCACGGCAAGTGAAATGGTAGCTATTATATAACCAAACCAACCCTCAAAAATAAACATTGGAGAAGCTGTCAAATATCAGACTTCCAGTAAGTTCATTGAGACCTGCTCAAATAAGAGCTTTTTGAATTTATGTTCAAAATAAAGTGACTCCTACTTACTTTTAATTACATTTTTAAAGAAGTAATCTATTTCATGAGAATTAGAACAGAACCAATTCCAACAGAACCAATGAAATACAGCAGAGCACCTGAGAGTTTCCATATACAGTCATGATGAACAGCAGTACAAACAGTTACACATGTGCAAAAGCACCGAGTATGTACATACCTATCACAGCACACAGTATATCAAGATCTACTAAAAAAGGACCAGAATCAATTTTTCTGTATCCAGAAACCCTAACTTACCTTACACAGCTTATCATAGATTTTCTTCAAGAGTTTTTCTTCCTCTTTTTCTGGATTGTTTACTCTTTCCTGTAATTAAAATGAAGAGAGAAGTTTCAAGTAGCGCACAGCACAAAAGGAAATGATAATGAATGTGTGAATAGAAATAGAAAATAATTTTTAGGCAGTGTCAGGCTATTATTTGTTCTTTTAATATAACTGTCTCTTAGAAGCTTCATAAGAAGATAAATCCATATGGATTTACATTAGGCCCAAAGTCTTTTTCATGCTGTTTAGATGAAGCTAAGAGTAGCATGTTGCTGTCGATCAACAGTATCTAATCACATTCTGTCTTATGCAAAACAATATAAAAACCTGGAGCATTATATTTTGAATTCCCTTTTAGTAAGTGAGTTTCAGTATCAGCTAGGGCTTGGCTTTTGCATTCAAAATATTTTTACTGACATGATAGAAACAACACTTGCTTCTAAAACACTCACTACAGCAGGATATCGTTTAAAGACATGAGATATTTAAATCAAGAATATCTACCCTGCGTGCATTACAACACTTTAAACGTTTGGCAAAAACACCTATGAGGTAAACTTGGTTCATGTAAAATACATTTACATTAGGTAAAGCAGGTGGTAAAACTAAGCATAAGTTGATACAAAATGCAAGAAAAATCAAGTAAGTTTTCACACTCTTATTCCTCATACATTGAAGAAAATAGGAATAAACGATTTGATGTTTAGCCCTGTATCTGGATAAGTTGTTAGTGAGGACAGAAGTCTCTCAGAGTCACTAGACAAAGAAACAGAAGTGACTGATTTGAACTGCTGAGTAAGATGTAACACTATAATTAAATCAGAGAATACCAAAAACTAGCAACACATGATTAATAAACCAAGTATTATATTTTTTTTTCTATTAATAAACCACTTGTTTAGTATCAGAATTGATATGATATCTTATGCTTTAACTTCAAATATTGTCCAAACACCAGTGTTTAGACAAGGTGGCACAGAGATCAGGTGTGGTTCACAATTCTTTGAAATATAAACCACATTTTGGTCAGAAGTTTTTCTTCTGAATAGAATAAATATATATATAATACCAGGGCAGTCTTCTAAGTATGCTTGAAAGGTCTATTCACATCTCCTCCATTGAAACATATCCCTACCTTTCTTTTTATCTTATCTGTATGCACAACCTAAAGTAAAAGATTCTAGCTCTTGCCCACTACCTCACCTCCTCCGTCGCTCTGAAATAGTTACTGGTTGCAATTTGTTTTGAAGATGGAACCATTTTAACTGCCCCTCTTTAAGCTGTTCATTCAGTTCATCACCTTTTGCTAAGGAAGCATCATGCTTGGTCTTTAAGTTCTTTAGGCTCCATGAAAAGGAAGGAATATCCATAAAAAATTAAAATAAATCACACTTAGTAGAACATTACAACATAGCATATTCCAACAGTGGTCTCCCCTGGCAGTATTTAGTGTATATATTCTCAATGTGGTCAACAGGAGACACTCTTGATCCAAGGAACTGAATGCATGGCTGGGGGAAGGTGGCACTCTTGGTGCTCTCATGAACATTAAACCCTCAGTTCAGTCAAGATGAAAACAACCGAGAAATACATCTGTTCAGCAATTAAAAGATTTTGCTGTGGTTATGGTGGTTAGACATGCTGACCAAAAAACACTGCAGCAGCAAGCAAAAATGAATGTTGACCACAGTTATGGTAATCACAGAGCTTGCCACAGCTCTGTTAACCCTTAATTGTAGATATATAATTGTTTCATAATCCTAATACATTCAGTTCTATTTTCCTACTAATAGTACTTTAAAAAGGGACTTTTAATTTCTTTTACATTTTCATTTATCTCAATGGATGATATTAGGACACATTTAAACAATTTTAATATTAAATGAAGAATGCCCATAGAACCTCTATTTTCAGAATATTAGTTAATACTATAGTAGCTACATTCCACAAATGCTTTAATAAAGCTTCACTCATTAAGAATTTCAATGTAAATCATATTCAAAGTATGACTTGAAGCAACAGAGCACAGAAGCCAATCTTCTGTTGAATAAAATGAGTGCATGAAAACTCATGCTAAATACATATGTGTGTATGGATACATACATACAGATATAGGTAGTGCTTAGTTGCAGACAGAATAAAGTCAGCTTCTGTTTTTTCAATACACTATTTCCTACAAAGTATTTGAATAGAGAGGCCGAATCTGAATCCTTCTGCTTTGGTTCACTTCTGTCTGAATATAAAAGAAACAAATAAAACCCCATTGAATACCAATCACCAACTTGATCTTCAACCTTTCATATCTCACTTCTGAGTTAGAAAATATAATGGAGAATAAACAATATTAGTGGTTAGTCTTATTTCACAGAGTTATTAAAGTGTATTGTTCATCAACAATCTTTCTTCAGTGCTCTTATTGCTCTGTCCTGTACCTGTGAACTCTATTGCAACAGTTTCAATTAATTACACCTTAGAAATAATTTTTTACAGTCTTCCAATCTCTCCATATTTTATTTTCTTTCTTATCAAAATCACAAACCTGAAAGTCTCTAACCCTTCAAACTGAGCAAGTGAACTAATTTTTTCTTTCCCATCTCTTAGCTTCAATTTTTTACCTGAAGTTCTTTGCCATTTTAACACAATATAGGAAGAAAAACAAATAAGCTAACCAGCCACTTTGGCAAAGCCAAGGCTAAGACAAGAAATACTGTAACATGCTGTCTTGGTAAGTGTGTTACGTGCCATCTAAATTAGAAATTTTGGATTTTACAGTTATTCACATTTAATAGACACATCTCAAACATTCAAATTATTTGAAATGGGAAAACCATTGGATCCATTCTCTTAAAACAAAAACAGAGCCACAGAAAACACTCATCCTTCTCCAAAATGCATCCTTCACTGTGAATATGAGAAACAATGTCTTCAAATACCAGTTTGAGTCCTACACACGTGTTTCCAATCAGCTGCTGCCAAGAAAGAGGCAAAAGCACTCAATGTTTGTTGCAAATTACCAGAAAGTTGCATGATTTTAAATGAAACAGTTTACTTATCACTTTCTAATTAAGAATCCAAAAAGCAATGTGAAACCTGTCTCTCCTGGAATTTACATAGCTCACCCTATGAAAAACTAGATTTGAGCTGCTAACAGAACAGCTGCTTTGGCAGAAAGGTTATAGGCATTACACCAAAGAGGGGAAGAAGGGAAAGCACAGCAAAAGGTAGAAATGAAATAATACAGGCAAAAAAAGGATAGAACAAAAATCTAATGGCACACGTGCAATTTAGAGTGCTAAAGAGTAAAAGCAGTAAGAGTTTACAGGGATACCTGGTGCTTCCAGCCCATAAGGCTAGGATACTTTACAGAGCTCTGCTGCAGTTAGGATTCCCCTACTTAGAGGAACTCTCCCATTTCCAAGCTGCCCATCATACAACCTCCACAATGCACATGTAGTTCTCCAAATACATATGGGAAGAAGCAGGCAAGAGTTGTATAACTAAAACCTACAGAGAATCTACCATGCAATTGGATGTTCTGGTGATATTTTCATAAAATTTTCTTTTACAAAGAAAATGATTACTTACAGTAGCTGTCTAAAATAATTTCCATGAACATAAGAATACAAGTTAAAACCAAATCTGAGAAAAAAACAGCCAAATCTCCCTAACTTTATCCACGACTGATAAAGTGAGGGTGTCTGGTACCCCTTTTTTGGTAAATCAATATATTTAAGTCAATATTTAAATCATTAGGAGTTTCTCTCAATAGCCAGACAACTCAGTTAATTCTTCACAATCTGCCTGGAATGACTTTCCAGATAAAAGCACTAAAACCTCCTAGACTCATCTGAAAAAAACCAAACATTTAAGACTAAGAATCCTTCCTCCATTTGGAGCAGCTTGCGAGAAGTGTAATATGTGGTTCATTTTCATGTATTCAGTATTGACTCAAAATCAAAAACTGTGTATATTTTCTTTTCCATTTATACTGGCTTATGTGATGAGTAGAGAAATGTACTGACCAAATACCAAGTATCTCTTGAAACTGGAGAAATTTTCCTTCCATTGCTGAAAGAGCACTGCTTTTCTCAACCAGTTGTTTACAGACCTTGATAATTTCCACATTATCTCAAATGTTAAGTTTTAAAATTTAAAGCAAAATACACCATGAGCTTAAATGAACTATCATTTTAGTTTTGTTTTGAAAAGTTGAACTCTTTTTGCAAATCAGCTTCCAACAATAGCTTTTACAATTCCAAAAATTTGAGAGAAGATTTAGTGTATAATGCCCAAATTAATTTCTTCTTCTATAGTTCACATTACAGAATGTAGGTAAATAAGCATGATGATACAGCAGCTTTAAACAATGCATCAACATCTTTGATTATTGTATAAACAGGACATGACAGAAAAAACCTCCATCCTGTACTTAAAGAGATTACTTGTTGTCCATTCGCTTTTCCACCATCTGAAGTATTTGGTGGCAGTAGAATACCATTTAATGGAATTCCCTCTTATAGTTTAAACATACCAAATTCTGCTAATAAAAGGGTCTTAGAAACTTGAAACACCTGAAGGCTTGTACTCAAACATGCTGCAGGTGTATCTTAACTACATGAGAATAATTTAATATTTACATAGATATTCTTACAATTCTAAGATTACAAGAGTTGAGGATAATTTGTATTAATATAAATTATCATAAAACCAAGTAAATCCATAACATTTGAAAAGGTATTTTCTCTTCCAATATTTATCGATTTTAGACATATTGGACACACTATCACAATGCCATGCTGAAGCAAGAGAATGGACTACAAAGCTTACACATCTGTAAACCAGCTGAGTACATGAAATATTTTCCTTTTATTCTTCAAAATATCAAATACTGTTGTGTTTTGGCATTGCCCAGTTAATTGTCCTTACACAAAAGATAAACACAGTCAGAAATCTGAGATCTTCCCCAAGAAACAGGCCTAACTCAATGCTAAAACTATCATATGTCTAAAACATGTTATCTGCATAAACTAAACTTGTGGTGAGTATAGACAGCAGCACTGTCTCATGCTAGCTATTTAAAAGCTAATGTAGTGGCACGTTTTTATTAATCTTGTTCCTCACATCAAACAAAGGGGTCTGATGCCTTCAAAGCCCCTTTCTTTTCCTTTCTTTTTTTAAGCAAGGGCTTTTTTTTTCTTTTTAAGTAGAAAAAGGAGCAGATGATAGCGAAATTTATGATGTACAGATGTAAACTCCATAGCTTCTGACAGTCAACATTAACTATTTTTTCAACAGTGAGTGAAAGAGCATTTGATTTAAACAGTTTTTAGATACTAATATTATGGAGCAAATTATTCAAATTCAGAAGTGAAAAAATTACTTTTTATTTGTATGATTTCAATTCTTGCAATTGAAAGATCTAGAGAAAGCATGTGCAATTAATTACTCATTATTGCATTATACTGATCACAATTTCTTTAATTATTTAATTAAAATATGCCTAAGAAATGTCCATTTCATCCAGGTATATGAAAAAGAGCTTGCTGCTGAACAATGAGATCTTTTCAGGTTTCATGGGCAAGGCACAGTTAATCGAGGAAGATTCTGGGAAGGATCATTTTTCTAGGAATGAAGTCACAAACCAGAAGAATAGAAAATTATGATCTACACAGGCTTCTCCCTCCCAGGTAGGTATATTCTGCTCCCTGAGCATCTGCCCAGGTATTCAGATATTACTTAAAAATAAGGGTTATATACAGATTTAATAGAAATTAACTAATATTTTGCAATATTTTCTTTAGTGCCCAAAAAGTAAAAAAAAAAAAATTGCCACAGAACAGAAGTCAGAAAAAGAAAAGTGACTAATATACCTTTCAAGACAATAATATGAATTAATGGGCAAGCTGATCTAGCTCTATGCCTTCTACCACAACTGCAAAAATAAGGACCATGAATTCCATCCTTCATTTAAACTTCATCTTTGTGCTGGCTTTAAAAGTCTGAAATGGAAAACGAAGTTAGGAGAAAGTGACTCTTAAAAAAGCTAAGAAATATCTTTGGGGTTAATGTCTGAAGTATACCAAAGAGACAATCTCTTTTCCAGACCTCTTATCATTTGGATTAAAAGCATATAGAGTGGAGTCCCAATAACGGGCTGGGGACCAGCTGTGTGGGAATGGGGCACTGATAGCAACTTACACCAGAAGGAAATGATTAAAGAAAGGATCTTGACCTCCACTGTACAAATTTATGCCAGTAAATCCCAGATGGCTAAGCTAATAAAATTGAGGTCTAATTAAACCACATCCCTTGCATCTTGTCTTTGCTTCCATATGAGCAGGACATGGATACAATACTGAGACCACTCTTAAGGAGCCTTGACTATTGTATTAACTGGATTAGTGGCTCAAAAACTTTACTCATTCATATTCAAAACTGGAAAACTAAGCAAGTAAAATACATATCACCACCAAACTTCTCAGGGTCACTTGCCCTCTGTCTGGCAAAATAAGCAAAAGGTTTTTCAGCTAATTGTTCTCAAACACAAATACACCAATGGCCAAGACACAGAGTCTCAAGCAGAGAAGAACAGAATGTGAATGTATAGTACAATCTAACAGACCTACATACACCTAATTGAGTTAACACAGCTAATAGATTTAAATTCAGAGTCACAATGCAGAAAAAAATGCCAAAAAAACCTGACAAGCAAATAGCTTTTTTTCATTAAAAAATCAACTAAACAAAACACACAAAAAAAGCACAAACATGCCAATACCTGTCTCACAAATGCAGTCTGGGATGGCTTTAAAGATATTTTTGGAAAATATTATGAGTTATTAAGTAATTTGAAGATACCTGCTTGCAAAATGATCTTATTTAGAATTAATAATTACACACCTTGCACACTGTGTACCATAGACATTAAATCACAAGGCTGGGGTTTTGGCCATCTTTTAATGACAAACAGTCAAACTAATTTTGTACTTAAAATGTGTTTAGTCTAATAATCCATAGGCAAAGTTTGTCCCTTAGGGCAGATTTATACATTCCTGAAAGAATCCACAAACAAACTCCAATTAAATATGGAAAAAACCATTGATTGCAGCCACATTACAATAATCATCTCAAGGAGTGCTGCATGTGAACTCAGCTCTGTTATGTAGCTCTTGTTTTAGATAAAACTGCACTGAGCTGCAAAGATGGCTTTAAAATATTACTGGATTTTTTGTGTATATAGGACTCAGGATAACCAGTACCTCCTTTCCTTATTGATGATGGACTAATGATTACCTGTGGCTGCTTCACTATTTGGTAACTACAGTTATTTCTATCACAAGAACTTCTTAAACATGTAGCAAAATAAAGAACGTTTTCCTAAAGGTTGGCAGAAATCATCAGGTTGACATCAAATGGTGCTACAGCAAAGAGATGTTGGAAGCCCAGTCCATTTGGCATCACACAGTTCCTAAAGAATTTCAACACTGTCTTTAAGTGGTTACATAGCAGGATGATAGCCACATTTTCTTACAAAACACAAGAAAAAGCTGCTAATAATATCGAAATTCAAAGACATAAGCTACAAAGATGAACTAAGATGGCCTTATTAGTCCAGGTTTTTCTCCAGTGTTCCAGTATTGACAGTTTCTTCTCTGCTGATACAAAGATTAAAAATAAGAATTACACAGAACCTGTAAGATTATTTGTGCAATAAAACAATGCACACAGACTGTTCTAGATAGTAGTTACAAGACTCCCAAGAAAGCAAGCTAATGAAAGTCTCCTAAATATAATGCTCATGTATCCCTTTAAGTTCCGGCTCTGTTCATTCAGCATAAAAAGTCATGACTTGGAAAATAATGAGGATTAAGAGTTTTCCATAAAGTATTCTGGTGGCAAAATTATAGAACACACACTATTCTACATATGTACTTGTGGACATTTTTCAATTTATTTCCTAGTATTTTCAGTCAAATGCAGCAACTCTCAAATACTAATGTATCTTCTATCAGGTTTCAAACTGGAAATAAAGGAAATACTTTCAGAACTTAATTCATAGATAGTAACTCAGGTCAAGTATCATGGTTGGGATATAAGGAATATGATAAACATAAATAAGGATCTGTACCGCTTTTTAGAACCTGGATTTATTTAAAGATTTTTTAGCTGAATTTGAAGTGCATCTTTACTTTCAAACTCCTTAAAAGTTCTCACATAAATATGGTAGTTGACATCAAATTTGGATATTATCTTTGGTTTCTGTCCACTGTACTTGAAAAAGAATGTTTATACAAAAATGAAGCACAGAAGTTCTTCAAAACAGATTACTTTCAAAAAATGAAAAAAAATATTTTAAATATTTTCTGAATTCACTGTAGGCTCAGACTGAGAAATTATTTATGATTACAACTTCTTTAACCTATTTAAAGTATATAAAGGAAATTCTGAATAGAGGAGACTTATGACTCTGTGAATAATTTAATAGCAAACATTATGATGTATTATTTATGTAGCACCACTGATGCACAAAAGAATGCTCACACATAATAACGGGGTCCCTCCCTTGAAAGGCAGTTAAAGAACTGACGACATATTTCTCATCCAAGGAGAACTTCCACTGAAATCAAATGAGTAAGGGCTGCAGCATCATGCCATACTAGATCCTTAATACAACTGAAGAGTCTGAAACTGAAACAGTCAAAACAGGGAAAATACATGCAAAGCTGTAGAATTTTGCATGTATTTTTTTGCAAAAGCAAAAAAGAGAACGAAAGAAAAAAGGTTTAATTAATAGAGGCTTTATTATGAACACATTCTGCATGCATGTTTGCCTGACTATGCTGCCCTGCACAGCTACCCCTAATTTGCTATTCAACCCTTATACAAGGCCAATAATTTTCTACTATTTCTAGATTCCAAATTATTCATGGGTAGAAATGAACATTATATTGCTTGCTATGAACTTATACCTAAAATTTTGCAAGAATTATATTGAAGATCTTTTGGATCAACTGACTATGGTATTTTTAAAGCAGCCAAACACAAAGCAGATACAGTAAGGTATATTTATTCTTTGTGGATTTTTTTTTGTCTCTTCATGTCCTAGAGACAGCCAAGCTCTCCTGAATTTTTCCAGGCTTTTGGGTAAGTGTCCTGCATGTTTTCTGACCGCACTAAAAATGATTTGAGATTCAGACTCAAGATTTGACTGAGAAACCTTAAATTTCCGTTCTTTAAAAAAAGAGGGCACATACCCAAGACCAGTCTGTTGGTTTATCATCATTGATCAAAAGGGTATATGCAAGACAAATACATGAAATAGTCTATGCTTAATGAATATGATAGAAAGTATTCTCTGACCTTATGAAAGACAATACTACTGTGTCCAAGGTTTGAGTATTGGTTACTAGATTTCTAGTAGTCTTCCCCTTAGTCTTCACCTTAGGAAAATGTGTTCAGGAAATTGCATATTCAGAGTACTCCAATTGCCAGAATCCCCTCTGGCTTGGACAAGGCCTCAGAAAACAGACAGACACACAAGAACATCTGCAAAATTCCTGAACATTATCAGAGCTGGACCTTCTGTGGACAACTTTTCCTTTGTTTTTTTGTGGTTTGTTTTTTTTTTAATTACTCATGTTTGCTTCAGTTTAAGAATCTCTGCCTTAATCAATATGGTCCCAATCCTAGTTCTGCACAGGACATCTTAGATCTGGATCTGTTTTTATACCTCCCACTCTGTCATATCAACATTTGATCTGTATTCCCAGAACCAAATTGCCCTCTTCTACCTGGTAGCACTGGGCCTGAATAAATTTATTATATTTCCACCCTATTTTTGCATTGTTAAGAACCAAACAAATTGATTTTGGGAATAAAACTACCCAATACAAGATATGAAGTATAAAAACACAAGTGTAGGAAAATCATCAAAACTTGCACTACATATAAATTAGAGAGGCAAATTGGTAGAAAAAGATATTTTTTAATCTGTCTAAACACATGAGAATTGCTGCTGTTCTCATACACCTGAATCAATGTAATAAAAATGAAAGCTGGTGTGAGGGTGTAACTGGCCACCAGCCTGATCCACAGCTTCTGGAAGTTAAGGAGAAAATTCTGGTGACTCAGGTTTGAATCAGGGCTGTAGCTATTGGGGTTTTTTTAAACATTATCTGTTCAGTGTATAGGTTAACTGAGCACAACTATTTCTACAAATGTTCCTATGGAAATACGAAAGTTTTAAAGTGTGATTTCCAAATGAAACTACAGTAAGTAAAGGACTGAGAGGGAGACTGCCTTAAGCAGTAAGTCTCGACAGTAAAAAGCACCATTATAGAAGGCTGCATTGTAGTATTTGTTTTTCAAAGTCTACACGTGTGATAGATTTTTCAAGTCTGCAGTGCTGTGCACACATGTACCAAGAGACTAGAACAAACCTTGAAATTAAAAAAGGAAAAACATGTGCAAACAAACTACAGATGTGAAACTTTGTTACAACATGAAAACACTAAACCTTTTCATATACTACTTTTATAACCCTTTAACATGTAGAGAAGTTATACTAAGGAAGTCCAATGATTTTAACTATTAGAAAACTTGCCTGATAGCTACTGTCTTCTCAAATCTGTACATTTGTTTAACCCCAACTACTGTGGATTCTCATAATAAGGACTTCAAAGGCAAGCAAGTTATCATGACTGCTATAAGTAAATACAAGAACAAGGGGAAAAAACAATCCACCTAGAGGTACTATTATTGCCCACTGATGAATAAAAAAGAGAATGGACTTTTAGTAAAGTCCATACAGTGAAGCAATTATTAGGGATATTGATATAAACCATTGTTTGTAATAAATGTGAATTACACATTTCCTTGTGTGCTCTGGCATACCTTCAGCCTCGCTGACTTTTCTGCGACACTGCTAATAAAAGATGGAACACAGCTGTACGGACAAGGTCTACGGCCTGGAATCTGGAGCTGCTGGTCAGCTGAAAGAAGTTTGCTGGGCAGGCTCTCATTTTGTTTCTCAAGCTCATAAACTTTTTCTCCTCAATGCTCAATCCTTTCTTCCAGCTCCAGGCCTGACCCAGCCACTTGGGGCCGCCACCAACCTGTTCACTCTTTTTTAATCGCTAACGAGCTGTATTAACTTGGTGGTCATTCTGGGGAAAATAATAAAAACGATGAAAAAGAATGTGAAAAGTCAGCATAAAAAGCGTTCTGTTGAAAGGAACATAATCACTGTGAAGACTTCAGCATAGAACCTGAATAATAAATTTCAGGTTTTGATATAACTATTACTGCCTGTGAAGAACTCTTTGAAGATAATTGAAACCACTGTGCAGCAATCTGCTTTATAGCACTGACAAATAACAGTTTCCTAAGGCTTATCATTTAAGGTTAGTAAAGGGAGGACACATATTTACTCCATATGGTGCTTAAATGTAATTTTTAACGCATGACCTTATATAGGAACCTCTGCATGCTGTTAAGTGAAGTTACAGATTTGGGATGTGGTGGGGCAAGCTATAAAAGCTACAATTCCACAAAACATTCAACTATTGAAAGAATGCTAATAATATGCAACATTCCAATTATATGCAATTTCTAGTATTTTGGGATTTAAATAAATATTTCATGTCTCAAGTGGCTAAAATATATAGGTGGAGATATTTAAGAAGGTATTCTGGAAGAAGGGACTTAACAGTTCTCATTACCATACTCAGTTTTATACTCGACAAATATTTCCAGTGTGCTTTGGAGAAGGAATGGTTAGCTGCAGAATATAATTAGATACAGAGTATATGGTTGTTATTTGTCTTTTGAAGGATACAAATTTTGCTTTTGGTATCTCAAGTGTTGTACCTTTGATTTCCCTTAGTTCTGATAAACATTGGTAAGCTAGAACAAAAGGCAGAGAGGGCACATGGAGGTGATGTAACATGCACGAACAGAAAACATACCCAGAAGTGAATGCAAAAAACTTGGCATATAAAGAAAGAAAAGGTGGCTTTGATGAGAGAGACAAGTTCAAGACTTTACAAAGTCAGTTGCACATCTTCAAGACCTGTATCTAGTTTACAGGAAATCTATTTTTGAAGGCCCAGAAAGAAAACTGAAAATAAGGACACACTTCATTTGTTTAAAGGGGCTTGTTTTATTTTTTGTATACTTGTGGACAGAAGCTTCTACTTAAAAGAACAAAAGTGAAGCAAAAAAAATCCCTAATAACTTCAGGATGTCACAGAATGTTACTTGCCTGCAAGCAGGTTTTTTGTTTACGTGGTGTTTTTTCCAGTGTTCTTCTACTGCAAATTCATTCCAAACTTCTAGTTAAAAAGGTTTTGGCAAGGAACGATGGAAAAGAAATTTAACTTGAGGAGTTAAGTTTTGTCTCTGGCAAACACTGTATTTTTTTTCTGTGCCATAAAGTATTAACTCAGGTATTCCAATTTGGACATTCTGTGTAATGCTACCTAAGTGGATGATGAGTGCATTTGCTAAGGCATCTAACAGAAATACAGGAAATGCCCTTTGGAATAAGCAAACCATTCACTTGTTCCACCATCTTGGATTTGGCAACAGCTGACAGAAAAGACTGAAGTTACATCATGCTGGTCAATTTGTTCCTGACTCACCAAATACTGAGTCAAAAGGAAAGAATGCTTTGGACTTAAAAAACCCATGAAATAGTCCCATGTACAGAAGCAATATTTTCAGCTGCCCTTTTATGAATCTGTTAGCTTCTGATCACACCTTGCATGGATGCAGCATGACTTCATTAAATAGAGCACAGTGTGAGCAGAGTCACGGTGCTTTTGGATTAATTAGCCCTCCTGCAATGCAGTGATACCATGAACAGTTCTGCTGAGCCCACACTGGTTTGCCAGCCTAGCACTAAGTTTAATAATAGCAGTGGAATTCACTATAGACAAATTTGATTCTAGAATGAAATTCCTGATGCATCATTAGACTTCTACAGCCTCTTCTACAGTTCCCAGAACACTCTGACAACATAGCTCTGAACCCAAGGCTCCAAAGTCACAGACAGCGCTGTAGCTCTGTACTTGGAGATCTAATACAGCCCACCACAAAGACATACATACACTGACAGAACCAGAAATTTAAAAAAAAAAAATATTAATTCCAAAGACTGATTTTTGCTACTGCTTTAAAAGTGCTCTGAGAGAAATCAGCATTTTTAATTTGTTGATGTTTTAAAGGGCAAAAATATTACTGTAAGCTAAATTAAAAGTATTAACCCTCATACCTTTTAGTTTTCTTCTCTTGCTCATTTGCATGCTGCTTGAGTAAGATGTGATCACCATGTACATGAAGAAATCTGTCCTCCAGTTCTTCTCAACTGATTTGTTACCTAGCTTGTTGAACTTTTATATTCTGTGCAGTTGATGATTCTACCCAAAACCAAGACAGCTTTAAATTAGCTTCAGTACATTCAACAACATGTAGACCAAAGTCAAAACTCAATTTAAGATACTGAATCCCCCCCAACTTTTCAAGTAATTTTATATATTACAGTTGCACGAGTGTGTTAATTTTTTTGGATTTAGTGTCGTTTTAATCACTTCCTTTTTCCTTCCTCTTACAGATTAAAAAAAACCAACAAACTATTAAAATTGTACAGCAACCTGTTTACATACTAGATAACACAAAGGTAACAGTTTACCAAGTAACTAGGTTCTGCCAAAGATATTATCTAAGAATAAGCCTTACCAAAGAGATTCCTTCTAATCTGTTCCAAAGTTAACATATTATCTTGAACCTTGAAAATACTAACTCATAATTCTGTAAATTTACTCAGATACAAGACTAAGCCCAGTTGTTCCATTCTAATAGCAGCTGAATAACATAGCAGAATTGCATAAAACTTTTGGTTCCCATTTTGTGAAATGGATCTGGCCTTGTCCTCAATTCAGCAAAAAAGTCCTCTTTTCTTCTGGAAGGATGAATGTTACAGCTCAATGACATTTCCAGTTTTCAGCATCTCACAGCAACTCCCCTCTTATAACAAGTAACTTCAACATAGAATGGGTCACAGCATCTTTCACAATTTAACCCAGATTTTGAATGGTATTTGAACTTAATTTTGTGAGTGGCAACATCAGAAACATTTTCAGAAAGAAACTAACGGAGCCACTGATCAAAGTCTGTAGCTGTAATAAATAGCAGCTGGTACAAACCTTGTAATCCTTCAATTCCAGCTGGAGTTAGACCTGTATGTCTCACAGGCAGGTCCCCCACAGTTACATCAGCTGCAACAGGCATGGCTTATCTAGGGATAACAAAATTCAAATGAAATTCCTCTTCATCTGTTATTTCAACTGAGACTAGAATGAACAATACACCATATGAAATGAAGGCAAAAGTTACAGCAGATCCACTGAAATGACAGACTTCTGAATGCTCCTATCTCAACCAGACTGCTCAGAGGACAATCTAAACTCTCAGGTTCTCAAGTTTTAATTTATGCCAGTTTGAATTCATTCACAAAATACACCTTTGTTGTGCAATAGCTCCAATTCTATTTAATATTTATACAATTAACTTTCTGAAGTTCTACTTCTGCTGTTTTCAGACATCTTTGGGCTAAGGCTGTATTTCCAAGTGGATGTGGGAAGGGGATCTGCAGGTTTTTTGATTAGTTAGGTTTTTGGGTTTTTTTAATTGTTTGTTCATTTTAAGAGAGTTAAAAGCTTAAAGCATTGACTGGTAGATGAGTAATGCCATATTCCACGTTTTGAATGGAACCATTTGAAACAGGTGCTAGGGGTTATGAAGTCATTCCAGTGCTGCCTGGCATTCTCTTAGTCTTCTTTCAATCATTGTCATATAAGAAATTACTTTTTAAGACAGGGAATGTCCTATGAATGATTCTCATAAATCTGAACATGATTCTATCTTACGACAACAGAAAGCTTAGCTACCTGACAAAGTGAGATTAGGAAAGTATTAATGTGAAAAAGTACTACATTTGTTTTGGTGTAATATATGAACATACTTGTTAACAACTGCTGTTTCTTTCTTGTCTTCTGGTGCAGAAAATTACACGTTGGTCACAGAGTCAAGTAATGCTGAAACAACAGGAAAAGGAGAGACATGAAGTCTTTTCAACAGTCTTACCCCCCAAATCATTGTTACACTCTTCAGGTGATATAAATCCTTAGTCAATCCAAAACCATCTAGGAAAACATTGGGAAATGAACAGTGATGCTACTAGAAACTTGCATCAGAGGGCAGAAGCGACATGGTACATCAACAGACGCCCCATGAAATATCTGTTAATTCAATCATAATCAAAAGCACTGCCTAAGCTCTTTCTTCCATCATAAATAAGTCTCCTTATGGCTTTGTTCTAAAGAAAAAAAAGGGATTAATGGAAATTTAGTTTCCAACAAGTCTGTCTTGCTTTTAATCTTTTGGTTTTTTCATCACTAAAATTTATGATAAAATATTATTTCCAGACTTCACTGTTTATGAATAAACAGGAACACATTTTTCTTCCATGTGGAACAAATGTTTCCTTATCATGACCATTGAAGTGAACTGTTCTACAGTTGTAGACTTGCAATATGGTTGCAGTTTCAATGTTGCCAGTGACAGAGACTACTCTGTGATGTTGATGTCCACACCACTCAGTCAATGGCACAACTGGCAACCAATGACAAATACACATCCACTGGAAGGAATCCAGCTCCTCAGCATCCTCAGCTCTTTTTGCATTGCTCTTACAAAATCCTCAAAACCTTTTTGTAGTTTGTTAAATTAGCTCTATCTGCAGTCATTGGCTTCACTGAGGTCCAGGTTCATTATGGAGGTTACTATGATATGTCCCTGTACCAGTATGGCTACAGCAACTGAGATCAAAGGGAAACTGAAACATTTTACCTCCAGAGGATCATCTAAATTTGGTTCATGATGTTAGCAAGGAAAAGATGCTATCATTATATGTCTTTTTAGAATGTGGTTGTCCTTGCTTACACAAATCAAAAATGACAGAGGCTTTTTATGGGCAAGTTTCAAGAGACATCAAGAGCTAAACAAGTGTTTTACCAGCACAACTCCACAACATTTTTTATCTATCAAAATCAGGCTTCAAAAACTCCAGAACAGTAACAGGCACAGACAAACATTACTGGTTTTCACTATTTGCTAAAGAAACTTTACTATGGATATCTACCTGTTACCTTCAGTATGACAGAAATCTGCTCATTTAAAAACAGAGACAAAACAACACATGCTTGTCACTCAAATAAATTGTCACTCAAATAAACAAACAACTCTTGTCAGTAGTAATCCATTACTGCCTGCAGCAAAACCACAGAAATAAGCTGTAAGCAAACTAACATAGCAGAGATGCACACAAAACCAGTTTTTACTGGCAACATGACATGACTTGAAACGACAAAATAAAGCAACTTCAAATCTGAAGTGTCCCAAAAACTTAGAAGGTGGAATTTTCAAAAGGAAGAGGAAGAATTGTTTCATTTCCATTACAAAGTGCCAGAAAGTAAGCATTCAGCTATCTTTTCTCTCCTGGGCCACAGAAAATGAAAATGAAAAAACCAACCATATTAATTGGTTTTATCAGATACAGTGGTTTTAGACAGAAATAGTACAAACATGCCTCCTGGTTTTAAGGAGGCCAAATATAATTACAGATTTAGAATTTGGCTTGGGAACTTATTTGCCTGATTAGTAACATACCCATGTCTTTAATAATCACTAATAACCACCAGTTATGCTGCTGCTTTGAGACAGGACAATTCAAACATCAAAGCATGTGTCACATATGTTACAGCTCCTCTTTGAATATTATCTCAGTGTCAATCACAAACACTTAAACAAAATTACTTTTCCTTGCAGTCCAGTTCCAGCATTATTTCTAAAAGCATATGAGATTTCTCTACGGCATTCCATATTACTTTTGAAAGCATTTCCAAAGCGATTACATCTGACAAAACTGTACAGCAACACTGCTACAAAAGTTATGGTACTTAGAAGTGCAGCATTTCCTAAAAGAAGGCATAACAAAGTGAGAGAGATATAAATTTGTATTTGCATCTGGAGAGATCCACATGCCATCCTACACCTCTAAAACTTAAACCAGGATTTATTTCCAAGAAAGGACACCCTAGTCACTTCAGCATAGATTGTTCCTCAAAACTAGAGAAAATAACTTAATGTACAAAGAGAGGAATATTCCCCATATCTCTGGGATTAACCAATAAGAACTCCAAGTTATGTATAAGCAAGAATTTTCGATATAACTACTAAAGTTAAAGAAACTGTAACTCTCTTATACACTTTACTACTTACAAAAGTGGTTCTATCATGACCTGTATCTGAAAATTTACTACAAAAAACTGCACGTGACTTTGCACTGTTATACAAGGCTGACAGTAATAAAATTAGTATCTATCAAAGCTCATGGTTTAGATCCAGATTCTTATATAACTCACTGAAGTATACTTTTGTACCAACATCATTCAAAGGTTGCAAAACTGAGTGGGAATTATTTAATTTTTTAGAAGTTCTCAGCCAATGGGGCTAGAGGTGACTTCCAGTGAGGGGGTTTCTAGAGAAATCATTATAATGACAACCTAATTGTTTCAACATGGCTTTTGAATTTGAGTGTCAGACATGGCCAAGATAATCCTTTTGCTACAAAATCCTACTCCACTTCCCCGGTAGAGGGAATTTAAAAAAGGAGGTGGGAAGGATCACCCACCTATCTTAGCTTATCACAAAGTATTTCCAGCCTACATTCTCTCTCCATTGAGTCCTTAAAATACATGTATTTGCACTTTATTAGTCTTGTAAAGTAAAATAATCTCATTTATTATCTGGTAGAAATACACACACATATCATCTTTCAAATATCATGTAGTGCCTGATGTGCATTTTGGGAGATTGACAGGGAAAAAAGAGAAGATATGGAAGATATTACGAAACGGGATCACAACATCCTGCTGTTGCCTGAGGGAAGAAACATCTCTCAGACCTATAAGTCCTATTTCAACACAGAAAACTCGAAACAACCCTGTCTTGCCTTCAACATATTTTACCAGGCTTTCCAATTTTGATTCAGCCGCGCCAGTGCGGGCGGTGACTGACAGGGCTGGAAGGGGCAGGCTCGAAGGGAAGGCCCCGTTTGCCTCATGAAGGAACGCCTACACCGCCCGGGCTGTCCCGCCCTCGGGCACAGCAGCTCAGCTCTCGCTTCAGCCCAGCAGCTTTTCCAGCTACAAAACATCTACAGGGCTACAGGCCGGCAGGGCTACTGTTAACCAAACGCTGAGGCTCCCAGCCTTTTCCGACGGGCACCGAGCGAGCGGCCTCTCGGGCTGGAACCATCGCCCGCAGCGCGGGACCCGCCAGCCCCGCTCCTCACCTCCCCGGCCGGGGAGCGCCCGCTCCAGGACACGGGGCCACAGCCCCGGGCAGCTCCAGCGGCCCCGTCCTCCCCGCGCCGTGCGCAGAGCAGGAGAAGCTCTCCCCGTACTCACGGCCCCGCCAGCCCCGGGCTCCGCTCAGCGCTCCGTTAGCAGCTGCCGCTGGTGCCAGCCGGGCCCTTCCCCTTCCGGGCCACCCTGGGCCTGCCGGGACTTGAAGTTCGGGGCGGGGCCGCGCGCTGCCCGGAGCCGCGGTCCGGCCGCCGCCGGTGGGAGCTGCGCGGGGCACCCGTGGCGCTTCTCCGCTCCGGGCGGACGGCTAAGGCGGCACCATGAAGAGGAGAGCAGGGGAGCGGGAGAAAGAACTGAAGGTACCTTCCGTTTGCTTCCTGCTCCCCGCAGCCCCGAGGACTGTGCCCGTGGCCAGCCCTCTCTCCGCCGCTCGTGGGGCTGTGCGGGGCAGAGCACGCCGGGGCTCCCATAGCTGCAGTGCCGGAGCCCCGAGCGAGGGGACTCCGAGGCTGCCGTGAAGTTCATTGCGAGAAGGAAGGAGCCCCGGCCCCGAGCTCGGCGCCGCGGTCACAGAGCCGGGGGTGAGCTCGGCACGGCCGCGTGTGCCCAGCACCGCCCCGCGCCCCCAGGGGCTCCGCCGGGGCTGCCCGGGCAGGGCGCTCTGCCCGACCTGGGAGTGCCGACCCCCCTCCCCTGAACGAGGGGCACCTCGTACAGCGTTAGCAGGAGCTACTGCTAAAGGCGTGTGCCATCTGCGCAAGATATTTCAGTTTAAAAGAGAGTTCTGTGGTACGTGAAAAAAATAACTCGAGGACTGCACGATTGTTTTTGTCAAAACACTCACAGTGAGACGATGCACTGTGTAACTGCGCCGAATTCTTAAATTTAAAAGTACTCCACACTAAGCCTGACCTAAATAAATATTTTTAAGTCTCTTATACCGCCCCAGCTTTATAATGTTTCTTTCCTTGTTCACGTGTTTAAATGCAATGCTGTTACATGCTTACATTGAGGATGTTATTTCACTGTCTGTGGAAGCAAACAGGAGTGCTGAATGTTTGCTGTTTCCGGTGCCTCTGACGGGCTTGTTTTACTACATTGTACAGTATTTTACTTCAGCTCGCTATGGTATTGTACTACTACTGGCTTTGTTCACAAATCAGTAGTACTGAGAACCAGTAAGTGACTTGTTTGAAAGCATAGTTCTGATACTAGAGGTGTTAATGAAAGGAAGGTTAATTCCATTATAAATTTAGAAAATGCTTTTGAAAATGGTAATCTCATACACCTGAACAGGGAACATGCCGGGTTTGATATTAATTTACTATTCAGTATTAAATAATTATTCCCTGCAGTGGCAGGAAAAAGGTCTGTAAGTTTGCAACTAAGTATTTTACTTTAGAGCCTCTTTGCCCTAGTAAGTTTCATAGCAACTCCTTAAGGACTACCTGGTCATTTTGTAATTTGTCTTTCTGCTATCCCAAGTTGCTGAAGGACAGCAATTGCAGTGTTACACTAGTGTTCTGCCCTTTCCATATATGTCAAAACATATGCAGATGTCCCATCCAATACCTTGCAGAAAAAAACCTCAACCCATACTTTTTTTTTTAGCCTGTACATTTGTGCTGTCCATCCACTGGCATTTGTCTTTTCAATGGGTGTTGAATGTATTTGGGAATCATTTGCATTAGGATAATAATGGCACTTGATAAGATAATCACTCAAGGGTAAGTGTGAGGGGTAAAAGGATGGTGCTGTGAACCACATTGGTGAGGGCTGTAGGAGGAAAGGCACTTGAAGAGGTGTCAAGAACAAGATATGAGAAAAACTTGAGGTAAAGTGCAAGAATACTGCTATAGGCACAACTCGATGTTGTGGGTGCACAGAGAAGGATGAAAGATAAAAGATTTTTACAGAGAATTTAAAGGCGTCAGTACTTATAGAATGCCTTAGGGGGGATGTAGTAAGTTGGGTGCTACTTGAGAGAAGCTGTATATATTGAAAGTGAAACAAAATGACCCTGTAGAATGTCTTAGACTAGAGGCTGCCAAGGGGGAAAGCAGCAATGGGAAAAGGGGGCGGAGTATGCTAGAAGGAACATACGACCTTTTTTTTTCCCCTATGGAAGCATCCTCACGCTGATTTTTTTTCTACAACTTAGTTGGAGATATAATCTCTGGGCTCCTGGCAGTGTGCCAAGTCACCCTTCAGTCCATGGGCTTGGCCATTCCTAGTTTATGTTGATCACCTGAGAAATCCTGAAGACAAAGGAACAGTGTCTTTATTGTAGTAGTTCTGCCAACACTTCCATTTAGGTACTGATTAAAATATTTTTTTAGCAAACCAAATATTAGTGAGGTTAACCCAACCTCTTCTGGAGAGTAAGATTTATGAGGCCTTCTGCTGAGAGGGAAGTGGTTGGGTAGAGAAGCTGGTTTGGATTATATGTCTCCTGGCAATGTCTCTTGTTTTCCAGAATTAAATCCTGAATAAAAGTTCTTGTTTTGCTATAATTGTGTACAGTTAAATGCTGTTTATCAGAATCCCACTGATTATCTTTTGCTTTGTAATTATGGAGTATGTTTCTTATATGTGATAAACTTTTGTCTGGCTCAAATTTTCTTGTATATAGCAAGTTTAGATTTATGCTGTTATAGAAGAACATTTCTGTTCCAAGTACATGTGGTAGAAGTTCTGTAGAGTGCAGTGCTGTCATACAGCAATTTCCACTTTGCAGATCACTCACTTGGATTAAATGTGTAGCAGAAATGAAATTGTTTGTGCTAGTATTTGGTGTTCCAAGTCAAGAAGAGGAGGATGCAAATTCATTCTTGAGAAGAGAGTCTGAAAAAAAAAGTAGGAAAACCATAGCCAAAAGTTAACTGCTCATCTGTTCTAAACCCCATATTGGGCATGCTGATGTCCTGTAGAATATTTCTCTGAGTCTTAAGTGGACAGCAAAGCACAACAATTCTGAAGTTTCTAAAGAGACCTTTGGAGCTGTTGCAAGCCATCAGCTACTCTTGTCTTCCCCACAGCAAGTATTACTTCTGTGCATGAACACCAGAGTTGTTAGAGTAGACGTTGCTTATTAGCTGGAAAGGCATTTTTATAAAACAGTCTGTTGTGGGGTTGTTCATGCTTGTTTTAGGTTAGAATTCCATTTTAATTAATACAGTTTATTTTGATTATTTTTTCTTTACTGTTGGTCAGAGTTGGTGACTTCTTTTTCACTGGGTGTAGAAATGTACCACGCAAAGTAAAATCAAACAAACCTCCTATTTGGTGACCTAAGTAGGCTATTTCTTCCTTCTAGACTTGGGAAGAATGTTTATTGTCTTCATTGATGAGTTTAAAAAGTTAATATTAAATGTAAAACTTAATGTTCTCAAGCCTTATTCGAAGTGGATTTTTTTAAAGTAAGGTTCAGTATGACAGAGCCAAGTTCTAGTTATTTCCTGTATATGCTTCCTCTACCCCTCTTTGCATGTTAACATCCTGTGCCATTACCAGGTGAAAGAGAAGATACTCAGCTAGTCTGGAGTATTATTTTCTTTTAAAGTAAAGGTATTACCTTGATGGGTCTTTGGAATAGACCACTAAACCCAGTTTACAATTACCTAATGGAGCTGTTTATGCTAATTCACATTACTGTGAATACTGACTGCAGAAAATGTATTCCACAGACACTACTGCTATGTTTGTACAGCTCCCAGCACAGCTGGGACCCCAATCCAATAAAGTTATTGCTGTACAAATAATAAATGCATCAATGTGCACATATCTGAATATTCACAAGGGCTTTTACAAAGATATTCGTATGCAGTATCACATTTGTGAGACATGTTGGACAAAGTGGCAAGGAAATATCAAGCTTTAAATAACATAATGCTTTGTATGTATTTTATTTACAAGGAGAAAAAGGAAATATACTGTTTCGGCTGAGATATCATTGAAGGTCTTATTTCCTGCATCATACTCATTTTTGCTGCCTGCAAAATAATACATTTTTACAAGGTAAAACAGATTGCTTCAACATATTAATGCTCAAGGAAAATTAGGGAAGTATTCTCAAAGCACTTCAAAGCAGAATTAATGCTGAAAGATGGTGCCTGTACCATACAATGAAGTTTAAAAACTTTAACATTGTTACCACGGTTTGTTCTAATATTACAATTGTTTTGCTTTTTCTGGTTATTGTTCTACCTCTTAAGATAAAAAAAAAAATATTAAAGACACCCAAAGGAAATAAAATTTTCTAATTGACAGATTAGATTCTTTTAGAAGTTGTATTTAGGAAAATTAATGTAACAGCTTAGATGCAGTTAAATAAGCTTCTTGTCATGTCATATTTCTGCTTAGGTAAATGGTGTGCAAGTTTTAGCAGAATCAGCAACCAATATGCCAGTAGCAATTTTTGTGGTAATCACATTATTGGACCTTCCCATTATTAATGAGACAATAATTAAGAAATAGTGTTGATAGTCACATAACACATGGTTTGTATATTGGAAATGGTCAGGTAGAAGCCTTGCATATGCAGAATAAAATACAAGAAAGAATGAGTGGCAAATGTTTCTTGCTTTTAAATTCATCACATTCCTGCTGTTTAAATTGCCTCAGCTGCTAATGCTGGAACCATTACAGTAATGGACTCGGCAAATGAAGGAGAACCGAGACACACACTTTATTACTGGAGGGGTAATTTTCTCTTCATCTGTAATAGCAGCAGTGCCTAGTATTGATCAGACCATCAAGATACTAATCCTCTGTAAAATTACTTGTTATAACTGAAAATGTGTTAATCCAAATCAGTCTGTGTCCTGACTTTCTACTTACTATTGAATACAGACTATTAGATGGTTTATTTTTTGTGATTTAAAGCCTTTATATCGATAATAGTCAGAGCTTCCTTTGCAAGAGCATGTGCTTAATCTTAGCTATGGCCCAGGGTTGTCTTTTTGTTTTAACTAGAACATCACCCACTTAATTAAGAAGTGCAGGTCTATCTTTCTGCTTGGAATTATATCGGTACTTTAGGCTTTGCAGATTTATTAAACATTCTTTTACATTTGGTCACTTGTTTATTTGCTGTAAATAAGGACAGATCTATGCTTTACCTATTGGAATCTATGAAGATCTTGGAGCTAAGGAAGTGAGGAGAATGGCTGTTCAAAACATCAGTTTGGGTTTTGTGGATGGCAGCCTGGGAGGCTCTTGTGTATGGGAGTAGTGTCAGGGAAGTTCAATGCCAGGGATCTAACGGTCTTCAGTTTACTTCTGTCCTGGTGGTCCACTACATGAGACAGTGTGGAGAGCTCTGCATGTCCCAGTTCTGAATATGGGAAGGCTTCTTATTATTTTTTTCCCCCCCTCTGTTTTGTCTGGTTTTTCATAGTCCTGCATGTTTAATATGGAAGCTCACGTCTCTAACTTGCACAGCCTCAGCGCAGTGGCTGTTCCCCGTGCACCATACCCTGTAGGACCTGAGTGTGGGAGATGGTTCCATGGACCCTGACCTTTCACTGGACTCACTGCTCTGGGCTCCTGCCAGGTGATAGCCATGGGTATCCTGCCAGCTCATGGTGGGCAAGGAGCATCCTAGAAGTGGGCCAGGCTGCTCCACTGGTTCTTTATTTTAAAGACTCTGGTAGGCCATGCATTTTAGAAATTTTTTTTTGTTGTCTGAATTAGATTTTTGCTCTGGTAAAAGAGTATTTTTATCTATCTAATTACCTTTCTGTTTTATTTCTTCATTATATTTAACCAATTCAACTTCTATAATTTGGAAAGACTTCAATTTCCTTAAAGGTATTGGAGTATCAATACCTTTAGAGGGATTTTGTTTGCTTGTCTGCCTCAGAACACTAGATTTTCCCCTCTGTTCTAAGGGAGAATATGAACACAGTGTATGATTCTTGCTAAATTCCACTTTCCCCAGTGAGAAGCCTCTTTACCCTGGTTTTCAAGCTGTAGACTAGAAATGTGTAGAGCAAAGCATCTTGTTTAACAATATGGTTTGAAGGAGTTCACTTATTCAGCCAAAAGCTCTGCTACCAAATGTAAGGTGAACTTTAAAGTTTCCTGTTACCTTAGTAAGTTGCTACTAGGCTGTTATTAAACATGAGTATGTTCTCAAACAGCGACACTTAGACAAAGAAAACAGTCATTTACAAATCCAATGCTAGACACGAATTTCTAAAAAGGTGGTGATAGTTCTTTACATTATTTTTCAAATATTTCTATAGCTTGTAGCATTCAGGAAAATTAAATTTGCCCCCATAAATGAGGGAAAGTAAGTTTTGAAAATCCTTCCTGTTTTCTGTAGAAAAATAAAACTTTACGTGAATTGAATTTTGGGGTTTGAATCAAAATCTCTCTGAAGAGAAATCTTGAGAAGCTTGTTAGCAGATTATTCAGTTTCAGAAAGCTAGGTAGTCACCCACACCCCTTAGTCTTCTGGTTCTGAACTGAGCTTATAATCTTAGAAGTTTCAGATGAAAATTAGCATTTTTGTAATAAAGCCATAGTGAAATGTCTCTACTAGAGGTGTAGCACAGGGCATACTTCCAATTTTATTTTTAGATTTTGAAAACATTTGATGTATAATGATTATACTTTTTTCTTTTACATTAGAGAAGTTTCAGTTTCAGCTGACTGAGGTTAGTGAAAACTAGACAGGTCAAACAGTGATTGCCTAAAGCTTGTTTCTATTGCCTTGCAGTTGATGATCAAACCTATGTAGCCTTCAGCTAAAGCAGGATTGGGCTGTCATGCTTTTAATAATTGATCCCTTTCTTAAATTATTTAATTACCTGTAATGACCAAGAGCATCCAAAATATCAGATAATCCTCTTTCCTCCAGCCAAGGCTGAAAAGCACTGTAATGTTTTACTGTATTCTGTTAGGTTCACCAGTGAAGTGCAAAACATGGTTATGAGCATTTATTAGTATTTAAAGGGTGGCACAGATTAAACATATAGTTGAAGCCTTCTGGATAAAAAATTTATGGTGCTGTAATTTCAAAACACTTGTGATTATTAACACTGAAGTCTGATTTGGGGAGGAAACTCTGCTCTACTTTATTTAGCTTAACAGTTTTTTGCTTTTGTATACATGCTACCTCAATTTCTGAAAGAATTACATCTTTATCTCCTAGAACTTGTTCAGCTTCATTTTGCCCTTTTATCTGCTGCTCTTCCCACCATTTTTATTTAAGACTGTAAAGTTACTTTAGTGTAACTGCTCTTGTCACCTTTGCCCTCAGCTAATCAAATAGTTTACCTTGAGGGAAGCATTTATCTCCCACTTTCATTATTATTATTTTCGTAGCTGTAAAGATATATATTTTATGTCTCCAGAAGGGTGTAACAGTGAAACGAGGTATTGATCTGCTGTATTTGGCAATTTCTTTCCACCTTGCCATCGATATCATGTCAGCCTCTGTCTGTACTGTGGTTGACCTCACAAATAGCTCTTTATGTTCCCATTGGATTCAAATGATATACTATGCTCAAAACTAAATCAATGAATGATTATAAAGTTTTTAGTATTATTTCATAACCCTCAGGCAACTGGTACTTCATGCAGTGAATACCTGAAAAGGTACTTGATTAAAATATGTTGTTGATTCTATTCTGAGGTGTAGGACTTTATTGAAATCAAACACCTTGTAAATACTAAGAGATTCCATTCTTCGCTGACATAAGATTTTACTTAAAATCTCCCACATCTCATAGATGTTCTGTCCTCTGAGTGCTGAAATTCCATGCACTGGATCTTGCCAGTGATAAATCATGATTGTACATACCCTGTGTATGCTTATGGGGAAAAAAAAAAGAAAATAAAGATCAAATAAAGGTTTTGATCTCTAAAAAGTGAGCAGTAAGTTTAAACAACTTTTGGATTGGAAAATGTCGCTATTACTGCCTTGTAAACCCATACACTTATATATAATTCTAACAGTTTAACTGGCAAAATACATGTTAAAATGCACATTTAATAGGTTTGTTGTTTTTTTTTTCTTTTTACTCTGATGGAAATAGGTAGGATTTTCTCAAGCAGTTAAAGGTCTTTAGAAGCCCAGTCTTACTGATTCTGAATGTGCACTCAAGATCTGGAAGAATCTTCAGATTCTATTCTGTGTTTACTTCTAGTTTAAATTAGATCAGTGCAGCAGGTAATGATGCTCTTGTGCTTAAAGGAAATGGTTCATTGTTACCTAAATAATCTGATGGCAAACAACTGCAGTAGGTAAAATACTGAACTGAGCTGTGATGTGTATGCATGTATGTAATCATTGAATAAAACCAGAACAAACTATTTAATCTAATGATGTTGGGTAGGAGAAAATTTTTTGGGGCCTTCATTGTAAGCAAACATCAGGAAAATTACCATCTTTCTGAGTTGAAAAGCTAATTTAGAGTCTAAACAGAAATTCTTAATAAACTGTTTTAAAGAAAATGAGCATTTGTCAAACATACCACATTTGTAAGACATTTATGCAAAAAAATTGTGGAAAGGTGTTCCAGTTAGATTAAAATATTTTATTGTGTATTCTGAGACCATGTAAGTGCCATATGTTAGTATATAATGTAAAACCACCAGAAATTATACCAAAGCTCTGATCAGTTTGGAACTGTTTCTGTAGGCCTGGATGTTATCTAAAATGTAGAAGAACATTTTTAAATGCACTGCAGCTATTACAAACTTGTAAAAAATCCAGTTTTGTCTTCTGTCCAGATAAGAGGCAAAAAGTATCTTTTTACTAAATTTGTTATTTCAGATACTGTATTTGTTGAGTATAATGTAACTGACTTGACAGGAGGTAAGATCAAAAGGCAGTTCTATTCTCCACTTTCCAGCCATTCCCATGTCAGTTATTTATAATAAGATTGGTTGAATCAGTTATGTGGTTCTTTGCATCTGTGGTAATGGGGAAGGGAAACTGTTTTGGTTTGGATGTTTTCCTTTGATGATTAGTTCAGTAGTCAGTTATCTTTTATGGTGGTTCAGTGCTCTGCTTTTTTACCTCTGGCACGTGAAATGCAAAATGGGTACCATACGGTGGTTTGCTTCTTAAATTTCATGCAGAAGGTGGTAGTTCAGGAAAGCTACAGGAACAAGTGTTGGTTAGACTTCTCCCAGTCTTTAAACCAGAAGCCAGTAAGCTTCTCTATTGGGAGGCTTCTGGTATGTGCTGGCTGTCATTTCTTTGAGCCTCTGTTGCTGCTGTCCAGGAAAATAGTCCATGATGTATTCATATTGACACTATCAATCTTGGTTCAATAGGAAGTGTTTATGGAAAGCATTTATAAATAGGCATAAATGAAATAAAAACAGATTATGAGTACAGCTGATGTTTTTATTTCATAGTCTTGTATTCCATTTTAAAAAACTTAAAATCTTTTACTTTCATTAGTAAAAGCTTGTATTCCTGGGTGCCTATTTTGCTTGAATATGCCATGGGGATTTTTTTTTTTTAAAGGGTTTCTTCTTCTGAGTTTCTCTGCATTCTTGATATTCATATTTTCAAGTTAGATTCCATAAGATTTTCTCCAGTGTTGTAAATAAGAGTTGAAACTTATTGGAAATTTTCTGACCATGGGAAGCGGTACTTTAGAAAGCTTATCACTTGACTGTAGCAGGTTGTGCTTGATGAGAGTATATAGCAAAGTTCTTAGTGGTGTTATAGCTTAAACTTTTATAATGAACTGTAGATATTGGTCAGCCTTCCCTGAACTGTTTTAAAAGTGCCTTATTTTACTGATGTATTTCTTCACAGAAAGAGTGATTGGGCATTGGAGGTGGTGGAGTCACCATCCCTGGAGGTGTTTAAGAAAAGGCTGCCTTTGGCACTTACTTCCATGGTCTAGTTGACAAGGTGGTGTTGTCACATGTGTTCTCCAAATTTACAATTTCTGCTTTAGACAGGACAATCTTGCCTATGTAGAAAAGCTTTGAAATGTGTTATTCAGTCCAAAAAAGTTGAATTATAACTTTATGGTTCTGGCTACCTGAAATTAATTCAGTGTGATCAGGACAGTAGATTAGTCATTAGCTGTGATTTCTGTGATTTGCCAAATGTTGATATTATGACTTGTGCAATAGAACATATGAATGTAATGCCTAAGGAGTTTGTGCTCTGTGTGTGTCTGTGTGACAGACACATGGGTTTATGCTTTATGATCCAAACATATTCCTCATAAATAATGATAATTCATTTTCTGTTTGCAAAGCACAGTTTGTGATTAGGGTCTTTAAAGGCTTGGTGTCGTGACAGAAAGTGGTCAAGGCAGTAATGTCACAGGTGGGAGGATGCCAGTGACCCAGTGAAAGAAACAAGCACTTTGCATGTTGATCTGTTTTGTGAGAGGGCAGTGTTTGGCCCTGTAAGTGCAGGAGAGATGGACTGTTCATGAAAAGGGCACAGAGAGCTAACCCAAATGATCCTTTGTCAGCCTGATTAAATTTAGTGTCAAGTGTTCATTCATATGAAAGATGAGACACATCACTGTTTATCTAATAGAAAAAAGTATTTCTATTTTTCCTGAAGTCTTTTATATGTTAATAGAGGCAAACATGACCATGATCACATAATTTAAATGTGTAAGTAAAAAATATATATCTTTACTGGCAATGGTTTAAAAGTAAGATGTATATGTTTTATGTAAAATAATGCAATTTCATTGTTAATCATGCTGGTCAAGCCATAACTCCACACAAAACAGTGCTTTTAAACAAATAGAATGTACTGTTATTGGGCTATTTATAACAGAAATGCTTAGAATATTTAGAGACTGATGCAAAGTATTTATTTTGCATGTTTTAATGTATGCTTCTATTGTGATATTAATATACAAATACAGAATTGAAATTCCAGGTATTAGACCTAATTTTAAGGTGTTAGACTCTGGTTTTTAATACTGGAAGAAACACCAGTATTTAGAACAAGGCTTACAACAGATGTAATTTTGGAAATAAATGCAGGCATACAGGAAAATGGAAGAATTTCTTGTTAAATAATTGAACTTCTAAATATTTAAAGAATGAGAGGGGGGAAAAAGTTTAGATGTCTTTCCCTCACTCTTCTACCCTGCCCAAATGTGGCTGGGAGTTCTGTTTAATGTTATATTTTGCATGCATTTGTGATTTGAAATAAAAAAAAAAAAAAAAACCAAGCCAAATTTGAGGGAGACAGTTTGAATGGCATGCTGTCAGTTTGGCTCTTCGTGAATTGGCAGTGGTCTCATTTAGGACCTTCAAATATGTGTCTGCCTGGACAGAATGAGAACATTTTGCATGTTCTTGAGAAGACAACCACTCCTTGCTGCCTCACAGTACTCAGTGGTGCATGACAGTTGCCCTTCATCGCTGTCTTCTTCGAACTTAACCTTTGACCGCCCACTTTGTTGCCGCGCAACGGTTGGAGCAGGCCAAGATGTTGGTGAATGACGGGCATTGGCCTGCAACGTGCTTGTCATTATTTGACTGTCAAAAGTAGCCTGCCATTGGGCTCCATCAAGGTTTGAAACCTATGTGCAGCAGTCCATATTACTTAACTTCCAAGACTGTCAACAGGACGATCGAATGTGCATAAAAAATGTGTGTTGAATATGTCTTTGATCATAATATAGGGAGATATTTTTTGTGTGTGCTGAATGTATTCATATGAGTTTCACAGGGCCAAGAGGTTGATTCTGCTGCCATGGTAAAAAGTGAACTGTTGTCTCCTGTGGTCTAAGTTTCAAATAGCACAATTTAGATTTGAACAGCTCTGCCAGTTAAACTCTCAGCTTGTCTTGCGTATCCTATCAGCTTTTCAGCCAGCAGTGTAAGCAGTGAGATACCAGACCAGTGGTGCCTGAGGTTAGCTGTCAAACTGGAATGTTATTTTGGATCTTGCTGTAATGTAATATCATAGAAGGAGGTCAGGCTGTGTGATTTGTAAAGCAGTTGTGCAAACTTAAAATGACTGAAATGTTTATTTCAGGTACTTTTTTTTCCATCTAAAAGAGTTGACGAGAAAATAGAATTTATCATAAAAAAAGCCAAAGGCAATATAAAATGGTCATTTTTCTCTTGAGTACAGAATACAGCGCATAAAAAAGCATCAAAATCCAATATGAGGAGCCAGGCTGAAATTCAATAAGTAATAAATGCATGACATTGAAAATACTTAACAGGCAGATATCTGTGTATTTTCTGATAATGAATCCCAAAGAGATTTGGGATGAACTTCGTACTTAATTTAACGAATGGGAATTGTGACTATAAACATGGTGTTTAGGTAAATCACTTATGCAACCTAGCATATATTAAAAAATACTTTGAATTGCTTCCTGCTTGGAAGTGTCATATTCTACTTTAGTGGAATATTTGCTATTCACTTGGGCAACAGTGATCTGTAAGTGAAGTTTATTTTATTGGCTTTGAAACTTGTCTGTTTTCTCTCAAAATATATCAGTTCGTTTTTAATTGAAATGGTATATTAAAATGACATCACAAAATATCATCTTAAGAAAACCAGAGATTCACTAGAGCTTGTTCATAATGACTTCTTTCCAAACCAAAAAAGTAGCATTATCTTGCAAACTGGCTATAAAATTACTTTTTTTTCCCTTCAAGTTTCAAAACATCTTCATGCTAATTAAGTAAAAACAGTAGAATCACAGTAGTGGTTTTTGGTTAGATTGCTTAGAAACAAAAAAGTATTATTTTCATAATAGCTTTGCCCTCAGTGTATTTTCTGAATCAGATTTTATTTTTTCTGCTCACAGTATCATTTGCAAGGGACTTCAGTTCAGAGGCAATGATCTAAAATACTAGATTGTGTCTTGGATATCTTTTTGGTCTTCTTGCTCTTAATGATAAATGCTGTTGCTATTTAATATCCCAACTAGTCTTTGCCAGTGTGTTGCAATCTGGCTTATCTGAAACAGAGTATAAAATGCATGCATTCAGGAGTTTGTGTACACGTGCCATAAATATGCCAAATTCTTTGGCAAATGAAGTAGTCTGTTATTAGACGTAGAAACTATTATCTTCTAAACCCTTTATCCTACCTATGAAATTGCTGTTAATAAGTTTTGATTTATGTTTCCCCTTTCTTGAGTAATGTGTATATAGATGAAATATGCTTTCATGAAGAAGGACTGAATTTTCAAAGTGTGCAAATATACAAGCGTGCAATCATTTAAGTGCATTTAAATAGACAAATAAATAATGAGCATTTAAATAATGAGCAATTGTGTTGGTTGATATGGTCTCTGAATTCAGAACACCTTTTCAGCCTCCACAGTTTGAAAAAATGCTACCAAAATTAACAGAAAAAAAATTCAAACTAAAGGATTGTTATTTTTCATTTTAGAAAAATGTTGCTCTTTCACTATACATATGAAGGTTTAATTTCTGCTGGGAGTTAATAATACTCTTTGTAATTGTGTTACTGTGGGAGAAGAGTTTAAAATCTTCAAGCACAAATTTATTTTTCACTTAAGGTATGAAATACCTTTTCCTCCTCTAAGCAGAGGTTGCTTTTTTTCCTTTATTGAAGTAACATTTTCCACTCATGTGCAGAAGAAACTAGGCATCATTATGCAGTTTATTGCAAGTGTGTTCATACCTTTACATTTTTCCAAATGGAAGTACTTTATGAATTCTGTCCAGTCTGTGTCATAAGTAAGAGTTTGCAATGTTTTTGCACTTGCTCTGCAGATCTTTTTATTTTATCACTATTTTTAAAAGGATATGGAAAAACCAGTTTATTAACAAAAAATGCAATAAAGAGTTAAATTCTCATTAACTATTAGGAGCTGGTGTCTTTCCCTGTTGCCTTAAAAGATAAAAGGAGCACTCTAAAAGTGTTTTCTAACTTTCTATAAACATTTGTATTTGAAAGTAAAGGCACAGTGAATAAAGATTACAACAGTTGAGTGTCATCATTTTGTTCTGTGTTCTGAATTAAGAATATCCTGGCTGAAAGCAAAATGTTTTAATCAAGCAAAGAAACTTCTGAAATGGTTCTCATGATGGCAGGAGGTGTCCATGTGCTTTTTATTTCAACTTTCAAAAGTGTTCAAAAGGTTCATAAGTGTATTTGAGAGGTTAAACATCCATGATGCTCTGTGGAGTTATAGGAACAAAATAAATCCTATTACCCAAAATAAAAGAGAGGTAGATACCTTAAGGGAAGTGCTTTATTGTCACCTATACCCTCTGCAATACAAATATCAGCTTGTCACAAAGGTTGAGACCTTTGTGGTGCATTCTTTCAGGGAACAGATCTGTCTTCTGGCTTTAATGTAAGAGCTGTGAAATATCTGTATTAGGTAAAATAGAGGTTAAGGCACCTTAAGGGCACTGAATTCTTATCTCTTTTTACTAGCAGGGGTGTCAACATGTACTACAATGTGATGACCTACTGTCCTCTTTGATAAAAAGGAAAATGACCTGTCTACTGTGGATGGTGATAGAGTTGCCTGGGGCAGATTACATTGTCACCTTCTTTAGTATTGGTGTGTAGGAAAATAAAAAAGGCCAGGATAGTTCTGTTTACCACAAAAGTATTTGACATTTCTAGCTACTGATAAAATATACTCAGGGGTAGAAAGAAGAAACTGGTTTACAGTACTAACCAAGGTTATGAAGAAAGGCAGAGATTGTTTATTGTGTGAGCCCTTGGTATCACAGGATGTATGATTCATATTAAGAGATTCCTTCTGAGCACTTCAGACACTCACGGTTCAAGTTCTGCATTTAACCCTGCTCTCCACTTGTCCAGGGCCTTTTGGTACACAAAAGGCTGATGTGTCTTGGGTCATGTATTGAAATTCTGATGTACCAGTGGACTGTGCATTTTAGAGAGTTTAATCATGGACTTAGCTGATACAAATATTTCTTGTATTCTAGAAATAATTGGTGTCACATTCAGGACCTTCTGTCAGTAGCATTCCAGAGCATTTATAATTTGTAACAATTAATTTCAAAGTCATTGCCTATTGCTGTGTGATGAAATATATATAACTTAAGAGAGGTGATTTAAATTGTAGAGCTGGAACAAACTGTTAAATGTACTTTAAGCTTTAGTTAATACTTCTTTGCAATTCTGTAAAGGAAGGTATGCTTCCTGCCACTCAGAAACTGGACTTAAGGACAAAGAAAAGATTTCTATTGCATTCTTAATCAATATTTGAGTAGAATGGGTTTCAGCATTTCTTCATGTTTTGCACAATGGCACTCAAATTTAGATGTCTGTTGTGTTGTTCCTTGCATAATAATCTTGTCTCTTGTTTGCATAAATAAATTTTAAAAGTTTTGTTGTTCGAGGTATGAGACTCCAAGGCATGGGAAATTGACTTCCTGTTGCCAAATAGATATTGGTTTTTACACTGGTTAAAAACTGAAATCTGTGCCCAAAATGAGTGAAATCGTAAGTGAACATTCATGAGAAAAACTGAAAAAGTTTCTTTAAAAAGCATGGGAGCCTTTTTAAAAAAGCATAAACCCCATAACTTTGGTGTAGTTTTGGCTGTTTGCAGGTCAAACTCATTAACATGTTTTTGTCCTAAAGCTCTAAGTATTCATGAGGAAGGTAGAAATCTTGGTATTGGGTTTAATGTCAATAGAAGATGAAATTTAGAAAAATCAATGTTAATTTACTTAAATCAGGTCAGTGAAGTGTGTCTTGTTAAATCCTGATAATTCTGACATTATATTCTTCTGAACTGTAAATAATTAACTTTGTCTTTCCCAGTTGTTTAGAAATTTTTATAAGGCTAGTAGCTAGTTATAAAGTAGAAGCTTATTACTTTACAGAACTTTCCTCTTTCAATTTTTAAGTGTTTACAAAATTCAGTATTACATTGGCTTATACTTAACTGCCCATGATTTTACCTGCATTTGCAATTAAAGAGTGTTAGAAATTTTCATTAAGCCCATTTATTTATCATCTTTTTTGTTTGTTTCATAATCAGTGGGGGATTTGTTATTGTTTTCTTGTAAATATTTTTATACCAAGGAATTTAGGTAAAGAGCAGGTTATAATCCAGTTCTTACAGAAAAATTAGAAAATGAAGTCAATAGTGAAAGTGGGAAACGAGCAATGAAGGAACCAAATAACTCAAGAAAGAGAGACATGCTGAAAGGTGATAAAATACTAAGGCTATGTGATATTTTGGGAGGAAGATTAGATAAGGAGAAAAGTAACACAGAAGTGAATGATAGAGAATCAATAAAAAGTGAGTTACAAAGCCAGACATTTAGTGGATTCCTATGTAATATTCTAGTATTTATTTGACTGAAATGTTATGAGTCACTGTTGTATACTGTATATATAAGTGAATTTACATGTGTGGTTTGCTGTTTAAGAGAGGCTGTTTGGCAATGTAAGTATATCAAATCTTTTTAAAGCCAAGTTATTTTTCACTTGGGCATCTGCTAATTGTTGTTTTATGAGTAGTAGTGAGGGAGAGTAATTAATTCATACTGAGGAAAAAAATTGAAGATTTTTTTAAAAGCATGGAATGTAAGCATGGCCACAAATAATAAAAATAAAGAAAAATCCAAGCAAATAGTTGTGAAGAATATGTGACCTGCTCATGTATAAGTACCTGCTGGGCCTTGGCCATTGAGTCCTTTAGAGAGGTACCTGGCTGAAAGTCTGAACTGCTTAGAATGGATTTATTGTTCTTAGAAAATCTCCTTTGCACGTGGAATCTTCTCTACTATTGTGGCCCTGGGCCTGATCTTCTCTCCTTTCTAATTTAGTTTTGAAATTCTTTGAGAATTCCCAATTTCATCTGTGTGTGCAAAATGGCAGAACTTTGCATGCATAATAAAAGCTCAGTACTTCTTGACAGTGCCAGTGGTGTGATTAATTCCTGTGCATAATATATTCAGTCATCCTATGCATATGCAGTGACAATATAAGCAAAGGGGACTGAAGGATCCCTATGGATGAGGTCTGGGGGAGAGCTCTTGTCTTGCTCTTGTCAAATATGTTTGTCTCTCCCCATGTCCCCACAGATTTCTTTCTCATTGGGCTTTATGCCAATTGCAGCATCTACCCCATCTGGTCAGTATCAGGAAGGTGGACCACACCTCAACCTCTTCCATCACATGCTGGCAAGTTTGTGTGACTCTTGGTACAGAGGTGGAAAACAGAAGAAAGCTGGCATTTTCCTAGAGAGTCTTTATCTAATAATCCCTGGTGTTTGCCACACTGAGTCTTTTCCTGTTCAATAAATTAATAAACAAAAATAAATTGCACTGTTAGCAGAAAATCATGCCTGGTGTTTGACTGAAGCAGTTTTTCATCAGGTGATGTAGTGCCTCATATCCCAAATATTAGAACTTTGATTGCATTTTTTTCTTAGGAATGATCCAGACTTTTCTTGGGCAACCTTTACAGCGTTAGTTAATTGTGTTTGTAGCATGCCACATGATTTTGTTTTGTGCTTCTACAGATAATTTCTAGGCATTATTCCATGCACAGTAGTAAAAATCTAGTAAGATTTTTAACTAGGCTCACCAAAGCTCTCAAACTAAAAAGTTAAGTCAATCTCTTTTCTGACACGAGCAGTTGCTCTTGCAGGCTCTAAACTGGGATTATGTGGTGCCTGTAAATGTTAACAAGAAGCCTTAGAGAACTTCTACTGACAAGCCAGTATAGCTTTATGACATTATGCTGGCAAAACTCTGTATGTCATGTTTGTATCTGTGGAAAGGTAGAGTGCATTTTGCTAGCTGTAGTTTTTAGGCAGGTATGGTGATTTGATGTCATGCTGTACATATTTCTGTATCATAGTAAACAAAATACTTGTATCTCATTAAATTAATAAATCAAGTAGATTTTGTAGCTGTGTTTTAGCAACTGGATAAAATATAATTTAAATTCTGGCTGGTTACCAATGTTTATCAGTGATGAAAAATTACAGATTAGTCTGTGTTTCTATAATCAGAACATTTACACAATGGATATATTGTTACAGTTGTCGTTTTAGTTCTGATTATTACTCAGTATGTCTATTGCAATTTTCTCATTTACAGCTGTTATTGAGCTCCATGTGTAATAGATGGAATTACTGTGTCTACCATTTATTTAATGAATAGCCTACAGAAACATTAGTGTTAATAATATTATCCACTTAATGTACACAACAGTTTATAATATGGATAGATGAATAATGTGTTGCACTATTTAAATTTTATTGGAATGAGATAAATAGATCTAGTGCATTTTTGTTCGTAAATGCAATGCTAGAGTCATCTGAGGGATTTAAAAAAAGTCAATTCAAAGCAAAGTGATTACTAGTCTGTTATCTAATATATAAATAAAATAGTTGGGACCTAAAGCTCTTTTTTGGGGGGATTTGAACCAAGAGGAAATTTTTCTTTTTAAAATAAGTGAGAGTGTCAGCTGTTCAAATTCATTCTTGATGGGGGGTATTCTGCCAATAAGGAGAACTGGGTTGGAAAACTAACAATTTGGTTTCTTTGCTCCATAGCAAGGAAGTGTACATGAGACACATATATTAAACAGAATTAACTAAATTTATCAATTTGATAAATATGACATGCAGCTCTGATTAAATAGCAAAAATAGCAGCCTATATAGTAAGCAAAGTCAGGCCTTGTCAGTGCAGGCAGCTTCCTAGCTACTCTTGCTCTTTATCTGCTTTTTTGGCTTAGATCAATGTAGAAAGGTTTGATTTTGTAAGCCTAAGAGGAAAATATTCCCCCCATCTCCATTTTGAATAATTTTGATTGTATGAAAGAGGAACTCCTTGGCCTTATTTGTCAGGCTTAGTAGGGCTTCTCTAAACTGACTCTTCAAGATAATATTTTTGAAAAAGTTGTTGTATTACAGGTAATAAGGATATACTTTGGTTTCATGAAAAAGCACTGTAAAATGAAACAACCATAATTAAGGGGTTTGTCCATTTTTTTTTTTCTGAATAGATAGGCACTTAAGCAAAATCTCCAGTAAATGTTATGTAGAAGTTATGCTGTTTGAGTCAGAAAATATGAATTTTGGGGTTTTGACAGCAGTATTTAAATTCTGGTATTTTCCTTGCTGCGTTGAGACAAATTTGATAGGTAAAGGTAGTAATGTATTAGATCAACATGTAAGGGTATAAAAGTTAGACAAGGCTTATGTGTCCTAAAGCTAGACTGATCTTGCCTAGTGGCTCTGGGTTACCCATGGCTGTTGTAGCCCAATGTATTTTGGGTTAGTTGCCCCCACACCCCCAAAATGTTCTTTATAGCAGACAAGCTGTGCTGTGCAGACCAGTGAGTCTCTGGTGCTGAAGTTACACAGAGGTCACCTACTGTTTAACTCCACAGATATCAGAGGAAATCTGAGAGGTGATGTGAATTTTAGTGGATTCTTCAATTATAGTTTTAACCCTTTGGTAAGTGGTTTAAACTGTGTACAGAAAAGAGTCTGTGCATTTATGTTTATCTGAGGGGCTCTTCTGCTGAACAAAACACCCACCAAGTCTTCCTGCCATAAGACTTATGTCCTCATAGCTGTGTATCCAAAAATTCCTTAATGTTACCAATACTCCATTCTGAACTATGTTGTAGTGCAGGGATTCATAAGCAGTGATCTGCCAGCATTTCAGGGCTACCAGAGGACTGCAGAAAACTGTCTGATATTTTAACTCTAGTTCCCCAAAAATACTTGGTGTTTCAGAGAAGCTAAAACGTGTGCATCACATACACATGCTTTTCTTCTGGCCAGTTGTACAATGTTGTGATTTTCTTCCTTAAAAGAATGTGTTATGTGTTACTTATTTGGACCATCTATAATTCTTTTGCAATGTAATTTACTTCCAGCTTTTATGTGATTATTTTCTCAAAAATGCAGAGCTTTCTAGAAGTTCTGTAACATAGCACACATGAAGAACAGCACAAAATTGATATTTTAGCAGAATAAATAATTTTGGTATCTTCAATGTTTTCTCTGGTTACTCTATCAGTTTTTTTCACAGATTTTTTTTTTCTTTTTTGCTTACTACAGAAAAATTACATCAAATGCAGGATAACAGAACACTGTCAAACTAAGAAGGTTTTATATGGACAGCATTAGACAGGAGCAGAAAGATCCAGTGCACTAATAGGCACGCTCACATGAGCTACCTAGTCCATTGACAGTTTTTTCCTTTGTTCTCCCTCTCGACCCACTTTCTGCCAGTGATTTGTGACATATTTTGTAAGAGATCAAATAAGCCCTTGACACCTGATTGCAATGTAGTGCTTGTTTACAGTTGCATTTTTGAAGGACCTCTAGACAAGATGGAAGGTTTAACTTAAAGTAATTAAATTTGCATCTGCTCTGTGACAGGAATTTTCTTATGTGTGTATCCTGTTGAGCAACTTTTACTGTAATTGGCCATGAAGTACTAAAAGAAGGATCCAGGTAGACAAAATCATTGTTGCCTACTACTAAAATATGTCATGGTATTTTTTAAGGATTGGCTTGTACTGGGCTTGTGCCATGTTCTTTGAAATATAGTAATGCCTACTTTTCTTTTTTTAATATTATTTTTAATGTGGACCCTGACTTGAAACACAAATTAACCTGAACTTGATGAATAGCATTTTCTATTCACATTTTAAAATCTAAAGAACTATTTTATAGCTACTTTGAATTCAACATGATTAATTCGTATCTGGTTTTTGTGGTATATTTTTGCCAGATTGATATTGTTGAATTTCCTCTGATCAGTGAGATTTGAAGTAACATACCAGGATGCTCAGCTAATATGAACTGAAGTGGTTTTCTGAGGACCAAGAATTATTTGCATCTTGCATGACCTGTCCTTATGGCTACTTTTGAGTACAGTGTATGTTAGAAGTAGTTATTTTCAGCCTACTGACTACAAGAGAGATTAATAGCTTTTAGAAGGGCTGTAATGAAAGGCTGACCCAACTGGCTTTTGTATTATACCTTGTTTATCCTGCTCTCATCTCTATCACCTTTGGGCTACAACAAAATGTAATTTATGTTAGCAGTGCTTCACTGAAGGTGAAAGGTTACATTTTTAATGAGGGTAGCCCTGATTGGGATTCAGGTTTTAAAATGTTGTGTGGTAGAGTACAGTCAACAAAGTCCATCTAAAGAAAACGATTGCAGAAAGGGGTGAGAAAACATTATTTGAGGGGCAAATAAGACCATTTATTTAAAGTTCATCCAGCAGAAGTTAAATAGCTAGGAAAAGGGATTTAACATACAAGCAATGTGATGCTCAAGTTTAATAAGCCTTTATAATTTTGGCAGAGTGGTGGGTTGTTTGGAATGAGAAACATACTTTGCAGATAATCACTTTCCTCTTATTTTGCTGTTGTTTGCTAGAAACATTCCCCTCTCTCTCATATCTTTGACTTCAGTGGTATGGAAATGAAATGACCACCTGTGCAGGTTCCAGGGAAAACTTGTCTGTATTTGGAACAGTTAATAATAATACCCAACTGGGTTTGAATTTTCCCTTTAGAAAGCAAAGTTGCCTTATGTTCATGAGATTTAACAGTGCTGTCCATTTGTGGTATGCTTTAAAAATTATTCTGCTGGATTTTTGTTGAGTGAAGTTAATACTAGAATTCACTATGTGACTTACATAACCAATTTTATTTGGGCATGCACTTTCTCAAAGAAGCCAAAAATTTTTTGAGATAGGTTAAAACTTTAAGAGAATTCTAGTCAAAAGAAGTTTAGCAGGTACCTGGGGAAGTTTTAGGGTATAAGCAATGAAGGTAAAGTTTTGAGTTTTGACAGCTCAGAGTAGTCAAAAGCTGCTTTGAAAGAAGTTCTTGGATTTGGGTTTAACCAACATAAACACTTACACCCTGTGTGACTGGTGCTTGCCATGAATCTCACTCTCATCTTTCATTTATGTGTGCTGTTTGCAAGTGACAAAGTGCTTCAGTTATGTTCAACAAAGGAATGGGAAACACATCACAGATTTTGAATTTCATTACTTTTTGTGGAAACAACTTCTAACCTGAGCTTAGTTCAAAGTTTGAATAGAGGAGAGTGGTAGAGTGAGCCTCTTTGGTTCTTTACAGGCAAATTATCTCTCATGGAGACACAGATTATCAAAGCCTGAGCTTTTTATATCTTTTGTTTTAACTGTATATGTAGACTGTGTGACAGTAACCACTGTAAAAACCAAAAGGCCATAGGATTCACTTTGTGAATGAAAGTTTAGGAAGGCTGCAGGTTAGATTGCACAAAAGCTACAATACTTTGAAGAGATGTTGTGCTGATGTCAGAAGCTTTTTTCCCCCCAATTTTGGATTGTTTTCTGTGTATCATGCTGCATCTTAACTAAATAGTGGATTGTCCCTATATGATAGCAACTTTTTTTTCCATGCTGATATTTGCAGCAATCTACTGAGGCCCTGCTGTAGCAGTTTGTACACTGGGTTTCCTTTTCTTCTCCCCAGCACTCCCCTGCAGCTCCTGTAGCTGCACTTGATTTTTAGCTGGGGCCAGCCTTGCTGTGCTGCTCCTGCAACCCTCTCCATCCCTCTCTGCCTTCTTCCCTACCACAGCACTCCCCTGTGCCTGGGCTCCTGCTATCTCTTGGCAAGGAATAGAATCACACTGTGCTTTAAAGCAACATAATGTTGGGATTCCCCTTCTTTTCATCCGTGTCAATAGGTCTTGAACTATTAATGCAAATCTTCAAAATGATTCTTTTAAATTTACACTTGTTTCACATTATTTTATAATTAAGTTTTAGTGTTTAAAGAGAAGAAAGGAATAGAAGTTTTTGAAGTGATTAAATATTAATTTTATTCACATTTAACCCTAATTTGCATTAAGGATGTTAACTGAAAGGCAGATCTTTTGAATTCAACATTTTCATTTCCTTTTAGCCTCATTGATGAACAGTTAGATCTTGTCATATAAAGTGTCAGGGTCCACTGGGATAGAAGGAATAATTGTGCAGTCTCATACTTTTTAGGATGGTCTGTTTCTGATGCTTACTGTTTCCAAAGAAAATAAAACAAACAAAAATCAAATTTAAAAGTATTTTCTCTAAACTAAAACTGAGATTTGAAACAAAACCTTTTTTCAAACTGATGGAGAGACTGGTGATTCTTCTTGTCTGTCTTAACAGGACTTCTGTGACTTTAAAAAGCTGATTTCTATAATATTTTACTGGAAAGTGTATCAATTGTTTATAAAATCCTGTATTACATATGCTATATATCTATTACATGCAGGGCTATGAATTTAGGTAAATACAAAAAAATTATGCTGCATGGAACTACAACTAGGTGTGAAACTGACCACTGATGGTTATTTCCTTTCAGAGAATTAAATTAACTGGAATGCACTCCGTATCCTTCTGTAAAGATCTATAGTTCTTACCTGAGAGTTCAGGAAATGTAGAATTTCTTTTTCTTTCTGTGGTTTAAATTGCTTACAGAACCCTGGATAAAAGTTCAGTCTTGGTGTAGTATGAATTGCTGTAGCCTTTTGGATGCATTCAGTGCTTACACACACACACAAGTAAAATCCTGCAAAAGATACAGGCCTTTGTGCCGTGTTTAATAAATTATGGAACTTGGAAGAATCTTTGAGAAGTGGGGCCTGCATGTGACTGAACAGCAGACATGAATAAGTGTTATCCTCGAGTGTATCTAGCAGACAGTAATAGATGCTTGAACAGACAATATGAGCACTGAGTGAATGATGGTAATAACATTAAATATTTACATACAGCAAAAGCATTTTGACAGTAGAAAAGAGACAGTCTCTGCAGTGAGGTGGGTAAACCCCAGTGTGATATAGTACACCTTTCTATAGGACAACTTCTTATTAATAACTAGCAGTGTTTCTCTGCAAGACAGGTACTATGATCTACTGTCATACAAGACATTTTCAAGACTTTATTGGTGTAATCTCCAGGTGCCAATATCACTCCATACCTACCATAATGCAAAAACAATTCCTGAGTTCAAGAAATAAGACTTGATAATTGGAAAATAGCTAAATGCTTAATATTAACCAAAGTAGATTTTAACCTGTTAGCAAAAGCCCAGATTCACTCTACTTTGCCTTACCTCATTTTTACATTGAATTTTCCAACATAAGAGCTGTCTGGAGAACTGTGTCCCAAAGCATGCTGTACTGTGGCTGTGCCTGAAAGAGTTGATGAAAGCAAGAAGTCCTTCTGCCCTCTCCACTGCTGAGCTGTTTCATAGGAATAAATCAATTTATTGATTCAGGAATTTCTGAAGTGCAGCATATTTTTGTTGCCCTTGTTTTGTTTTTTGAGGGAACCTGCAAGTTATGATTATAGAACAGTTGGGATTCCTTGCACTAGACTTGTTAAAACAGGTGATACTTGATTCACATATAATTTTAAAGGGAAATTACTTCATCAGAAGCATAGGATAACAGTCTTATACTGAGGAACATATGAATTTTGATAGAGGTTTTTATCCTTCTAAATGCATTTCAAAAACCTTTCACTTATAGGAAGGAAATAAAACAATGGTGACAGTAAATTGATTTTTTAAATACTGTATAAAGCTTTTATTACTGTGGTGAGCCTGCTTGCATTTAATGATCTGTCATGTAATTAAAACAAATTAATATTGAAAATGAACTAAAATAAGCCACTTTTTCATACATTTATTTTCTTGTCACAGCAAAAGAGAACATAGACTACAATTCTAGAATTTGTTGCTTTAAATCATCAGTAAGGTTGTTTTTTGTTTTGTTTCAGTATTTTATGGCAAAGATAATTCTTTGAAAGTGGATAAGGGAAACTTGTAAAGATGCTTGGCAATTCCTTTCTTAGCAGTGGCTTCAGTGTGGGTATCCATGAGTAATGTGCATCATTTGAGAATATGAATAACTATGAATATCTGCAATATCTACGGCATATGAATGGTTGAGTTTTGGTCAGTCAAGCATTTTTTGAGCTATAAGGGCAAATACATTTTTACAGCTTTTAAGGAAAGAATCTTAATCCTGTGGAGGAAAGAGCTGGTATAATGCAAGAGGGAAAAAACGTTATATTTCTGAAAATATGTGAATGATATGCTTTGCAAAAGGGATGTGACAGAAATTTAATGTGATGTGTTCTCTTCTTGGAGGAGTTTTTCTTTGAGGGAAAAACTTTTGCAGGTGATAGCTGTTCTGAGGAGCATTCCTCTGTGGCTGTAAAATTGATGTGGACTACAGAGCTAGAATGTTGATAACTTGATGCCAGTGGATGTGAGCTGAGATGTTTTGAGTGGGGACTGCACTGAAGATAAACCCAAGTGGGCTCATTTCCCTGTCTAAAACTTGAACCATATTCCTTCTTTGTTTCTTGAATATCAAGAATTGGATTTAAATTTCAGGTTGATTGAATCTGGAATCTGGTACAGGAGCATGCCCCTGGCTTTCAGAGGGCAGCACCTCTCAGGATCCTTAAGAAACAATACCTGTTTTGGAGCAGATGATCTCCGTGTGTTTTTCAAGGCAACTACTAGTTTGGGATCTTTCTGGATTAAACCTTCTAACATGCTGATCAGGAGTTAGTCTAGTTTAAAATCCGTTTTCTTTCTTACACAGCCTCTGTGTTAGAAATAAGGAAGTATTCTTGCAAAACCAATAAAACAACAGGTTCTTAAATGCTTGAACAATATAATATTTCAGTGACCATCAGACTTTGGAATTTTTTGTTCATTGCTGTGGTAAACAGGGGGTTGCACTTAGTTTTTGCTGTTGATTCTGCCTTCTTTGTGTTGTGATCTCTACTCTTCCTCACCATTTTCCCTTGCTTTGTATCAGCACATCTTCCCTCCCTCTGCTTGTTTGAGCTTTCCAGGGTGTCAGAGCAGTGAAAGTGCTCCAGAAAGTACAAGAACTTTCTTTGAATCTGGAAGCTGTGAGCAGAATACAATATGACACATAAGGAACAAGTTTGTCTTCCTTTTTAAACTTCATATTTACAGTAGGGACAAAGTTGGTTCTTGTGGCAGCAGTTTAGGTCCTGAAGTAGGGTATAGATTCAAATATCTAAAGTGAATTTACAGTAAAGGTTTCCAAACTTAGAGTTACAGTGTGCTGACCACTCACTGAGTGAAGCTTCTCTTATTTGGATTTCTAAGGGCTTTTTAGCAGTATTTATGCACTTAACATGATAACTGTTTGCCTAATACAATGGAAGGTTTAGTCCATGTGGTCATATTGTCCTAATCTAACCATCAAAATGAGAATTCTAGCTTCAGAAACTTCATTACACATAATTTCAGGGTTTCCTGATGCAGATACATAACTGAATAAGATTCTGTGTTCATCATATAACCCTCAAGGTCTAGACCATGTCTGACCAATGTCTGACCATTGTCAGGACCTGAGAACATACAAAACTTTGCTGAAGTTTTATATTTCCATTTCACTGAGTTTGTGGTGGGAAAATTAAATTAGACAAACTCCACAACTGTCAGTCTGTTGCAGCCTGAATAATGTTTTCACAAGCAGTGTTTTAAAACTTGTCATTCCTCCTCTTCGTTCTTGCCCCTTACACTTCTTCTTGTGACTTCAGAATTTGGACAAATTATTTTAAAGCAATGTCTAAGCATCTTGTCATACAAGTTATATTTCAATCAAAACAGACATTTGGTGTCCTCATGTAGCAGTAAGTCTGTATGATGTGAATTTTTGATTTTGTAGTATACAGTTCTACATACGCTAAAGTACATTATTTTTGCTTAGTTTAATGAAGCACATGGAATTGGGAGTCATGAGATTTGAATCATGGCAATTTAATGCCAGTAATAGGAAACAGCTTGGTTGAGGGTGATTTTCTGCTGAAATTAGTACTATAAAGTATTAATATATTGCTACTCATTTCAGGATGATAGATGTGGGGTTCAGATGTAGCATTTTTAATTTATTCATCAGTATATATAGAGTGTCCATAAATAAATGCTGTCCATGGGCTAAATGGCTAGAGAACTTGGACTTTGTCTTGCCTTTTCCTGTAAAAATGTTGTGAAATAAAAATGTAGAGACTGATGGCTTGTACTTGCATCCTTTTTTTGCAATCTATGCTTTTAACTTGATCTAAGCATGTAAGGGAATCATTTTACTTGATAGACAATTGTGCTGGTATTCACACATTAATTTATATTCACCATTAAACATTTTAACCTCTTCATTGGTTTTCATGAGCAAGGTTATGTTGCAGAATTTAGTTTGTTTGCATAAACTTCAACACTGAGCAGAACAGAACCAGGGTAATGGAGATGGGGGATGCCTGTAACTCCATTGTAGTGACAACAGATATGATGGGAGGAGTATTCAAAGTGTCGGCATGCAAGCAAGGAAAGGAAGAATGTGCCAGTTTGCAGGCTCTAGAACACTTTATTAAGCCGTGAAAGCACTGCAGGTAAAAATAGTAGTGGTAAGAGTCCATTCAAAGCAGAGGGAGGTATTAAAAAAAAAATAAATTAGTTGATGAAATATTTTCCTAAAATCAATGACAAAAACTGTCCAAAGCTTCCAGTACATAGTATAGGCTTTTAATACACTGGTTGGACTGTAAGAGCAGGCTGTAGTGGAACTGTGCAAAGCGTTCCCAGCTATTTAAGGGCTCATGTGCTGGAGGTGTGAAGCGGGCGGGGTGTGTGTCGCCAAGACCCCTCTGTGCCTGGTTTTCCCTGGCAGAGGCCGCCGGGGTGCCGCTGTCCCGGGGTGCCCGTGTCCCGCTGTGCCGGTATCCCGGTGTCCCACTGTCCCGGGGTGCCGCTGTCCCACTGTCGCGGGGTGCAGCTATCCTGGGGTGTCGCTGTCCCGCTGTCCCAGGGTGCCGCTGTCCCGGGGTGCCGCTGTCCCGGGGTCCCGGTGTCCCGCTGTCCTGCTGTCCCGGTGTCCCGCTGTTCCGGGGTGCCGCTGTCCCTTTGTTCCTCCGTCCCTCTGTCCCGTTCCCGCTGTCCCGGTGTCCCGGTGTCCCGGTGTCCCGTTCCCGCTGTCCCGCTGTCCCGCTGTCCCGGTGTCCCGTTCCCGCTGTCCCGCTGTCCCGGTGTCCCGGTGTCCCGTTCCCGCTGTCCCGGGGTGC
>VZUI01057834.1:0-28943 GCA_013401135.1 Cettia cetti
CTTGACTGTTAAGAATAATAAAAAAAAAGGGCCAGGAGACAAATCTCCCTTTTGATGCCTTTATTAGAGATCAACTCTGGGTGGGGGCCCGGGGACGGCGCACACCGCCGCTGCTCCTGATGGACGATGCAGAGGGTGAGGAATGCAGCTTTTCAGGGCAGAGATGGGATTTTCAGGGCAGAGATGGGATTTTCAGGGCAGAGATGGGATTTCCTTTCCTCGTGAAGGGTCCTTGGGAAGTCCGCTGTCAGCTCTCAGCTGGGGGGTCTGGCTGATCCAGGTCCATTCAGTTCTGGTGAGGGACGAAAAAGCCTCTGTTGGTGTCCTGGCGCCCCTTCCCACTCTGCCGGCTTGGAGGTGTCACTTGTAGTCTTGGGTGTTACGTAGGCTCCTTTTTAGGGTGTCTTTCCTTTTTCCACGGAGGGCTGCCCAATTTGCATGCATCCCTGGAGAATCCTGGGAGCAGCAGAGTCCCGATGTAAGGGGGAAGGGGGTACAATAGGACGAGGTAGGCTAATTAACAATTTAATGATCTGAGCTAGCAGAGTGAGGTGAGCAATCAAGGAGTGATTAATAATTGTAAAGGCCTCTGATCACCAAGTTAATAACTGCACAAACCTGATGCTAGCAAAAAAACCTTTTTGGGTGAATTTTATTCCTGACATTGACCAAATAAATAACAGCATAAAGTGTAAATCCAAAATCTGTGTGAGGATACTGAGAAAATGCCACATTGCTGTAGAAAACTGGGTTTGCTCCAAATCTACTTGCTCTGGAATAATCTTGTTTGTGTCATAAAGAGTCAGAAGTAATTTGCAGCACTCGATGTGGAATAAAATTCTCTCTGAGCCTTGATGATGCCATTTGAACTAGTAGGACCAAGGTTTGGAATGGTCCCTCAGAACTTCCATCCAGCACAGCGATCAGGAATTACTAGTGAGACAGGAGAGCTGGGTCATTTGGCATGGACAAGACCTTGTGCTGGTGGCTGGAAACTCAGAGGACTTCTTGTGGCAAAGCAGAGCTGGCAGGTTACTGCACCACCTGGCACGTCCAGCCGGACTGCCTCAGAAGGCACAGCATAAACAGCAGAAAGGTGAGGGACAAGACACCCACACCAGCCTAACCTTCAACTTCTAGCACCTGCACACCACCCTCAGCAAAGCCACTGAGTACCACTCATTGATTCTGCAAATCATCTAATCTTAGGCAATAGCACAATGAATTGCCCTATGAGCAACCCAGGAACTGGTTTCCAGCAGATTCGGTGGTTCTTGCTGACTGAATTTTAGCTGAAATATATGGAGAACATGCTCTGAACGAATCTCACTCTGCCATGCTTCATTAGGCATCTCTAGCGTGGAGAAGCCATAACTGAGGAATTAGACCCCAGCAGCTTGGGCAAGTGCCCCATGCCTATATCCAATGTATTTGTCTTGGCCTGGAGTAGTGCCTGCCTTCAAATACCATTTTTTTCTTTCCAAAGGCGATCAATGATGTATTCTCATTTACTAAACTAGATAACTTCTATTATAATTATAGGAATCTGGTGTCTTTGGCTACACCTATACCTGTAGCCTAAAGAGGAAGAGGGTATAGGCTTAAGGAATGGCACATATACATTGATACTGTTCAACTATTATGACATTATCTGGCACATTTTTTTCTGGTGACAACCACCCCCTACCTGGCAAAGTTTGAGCATCATTTTGGGAAGAAGCAATTCCAAAACATAGTAAAGGGACAAAGAAAAGAATGTTTAACCATGTGAACATGAGCTTTAGCCTGGTTAAATTATACTTAAAGACTGAAATTTTAAAAATAATTATCCCTTCAAATTTAACAAAAACTCTCAAGAGGTTGAACTCATACAGACTCTCACAAGTTCATCTGGCAACATAACCATGAAGTTCCTGACATTTAAAAATAGCTCAAAGGATTAGAAATATTTCTTGGCAACCCCCTACTACGGTGTGTGTTTATTCTTGTGAAAATTATCCAAATCCTCAGTGTTTCAGGCAGCCATTACACAGCATTTCCAGATTTACGGATCAAAATTACTACCTTCTATACTCAAATGAGTAATTGAACAAAAAAAAAATTCTTCTACAGTTCATTATACTGTAGTACATTACAAGTCCTCACTATCTTTATTTCATGAATGGAAAATGTAGGGAAAGAGAAATGTCACCCCAGAATTATCCAGTAAGTGAGATAACTGAATCTAAGGTATGCTTCCATTCTCTAGGTGTTAAATTCCTCTTCCTTTGCCTTCTCTAGGATCTGGTAATTTTTCACTTCCATGACTAATTCCCTTTTTTGTGTGTGTAACTGCCTGCCACTCAAGCAACTAATGTTGTTAAACAGGAAATCAGTTTTCCTGATTTTTAGCTCCAAGATTTTTATGTCTTCCTAAGCACAGAGAACGGCTTAGTTCACCTGTAAATTTATATGCATTTTCCAGTTACATAAGCCAACATAACAAAGCATACCTCTCTTGACAAACCTCTCTTCGTGGCCTAAGTTCAGCACTGCTGCCATCATAACAGAAAGCCTAGTTAACACCAGAATGTGCAGGTATCAGCACTGAAGATACAGCTAGACAAAACACCAATACCCTTGATGATCCTTGGCAGAGGAACCCAGACACTGGGACTGAACCCAGATTTGCTGAAGGCCACAGAGGATTTCAATCATATTGTCAAGAATTCAGTCCAGACTACAGTCTTCAGTCTTGACCTCAGGGATATCTGTTGTTCAGTGATGAAAGATGAGAATAGCCCCTTAAGACTCAAGAATCTTTGCAGAGTTTTTCTCAGTACAATTTTGTGAAGAGAAGTGTTGTAAGTGTTAGGCATCTGAGATCTTGATCTATTTCTTCTGCAGCCAAGTAGAAACACTTTGCCTCATATTAGAAAGTTCATATTTAAAACGACTGACCACTGGCACGTAGCTGCATCAGGTAAGGCTGTAACAGTTGGAAAGACAGATAAATGTGAGCAATTTTTTGCGAGACTTTTGCTTCGTTCTCATCCTTTTTCTTTTCAAGTCCTACTTCACAGCTGTCTTGCTGACACCCAGCAGAGTGGAAGGATGGGATTTAGCAGCATGGAACTAAGAGTAAGAAAGTCAATACTGACCTTGTAAAGATTCACAGTTGCAGCCTCTGAGTGTATAATTGTACTTGCCAGCAATATCTGTCTGGTTCAAAATCTGAAGAAGTACAATTTTAGAGATTTTCTAGGTCTATCTTAAAAGGTACTTAATAATTATATGAGGTATTACCTTCCAGAACATGATGCAGAACAACCTCATCATTGATTTTTCCATCTCTGCTCCTTTCTATTCAAACAACCATACAGATAAAAGTAGTTTAACTGCTATTCAGGTCAATTGGGGAGAAAACCTTTAACTTTATTTCCATACCCAATACTACAGGGCACCTTTTGCATCATTATTCCTTTACCTTATATTCAAATACATATAATATTCCCCTTTGAATATACTCAGTTACCCATCCTGTCCTGTGATTAGCTGCACTCCCCAGCCCTTGTTTACTTCTTAGGAGAGCACTGCTTATAGATTCTGGAAATGAGCTAGCATTCAAGTCAAAAAAAGTTTTGGCAGTCGTCTTCCTAAGAGCCTCAAACAATGTTTTGCCTAAGTTCTTGACCTCAGCAACCACTAGCAATTAGGTTTGAGATGTACCCAGCACTGAAATCTCACAGACCACAACAAACATCGAAGTTATACATAAACATCAGTTATATATAAGCTTGTAAAGACTGATGGCAAAATAATTAAAGAAGGCACAAAGAAAAGGTGACACTTCATATGTGAATGCCAGAAGAAACACAGATCTCTCCCAGGACACCGATTCCAGCAGTAAATTCATGGGAAGTGCCATTTTTGTCACAATTACCAGCCCAGTGTTCCTGATGAGTCTACAGAGCCTGCAGTCAACACACCTGCAAGGCGGCTAGAAATCTGTGGAACATCACAGATAGCTATCTCTTTTGTAAGTCTAGCAAGGACAGACACCTCAAACATATTTCACACAAGGACAAAGAGACAATGAGCAGCAATTTGATATTAGATTTATGAAGAATTAAGTAAGCATGAACCCAAAGCAAAGGACTGCTTCTAAATAACTGATAATTTGTAAAGGATATATAAGTAATCCAAAAGTAAGATTGATGTATCCTATCAAAAGCAACCACAAAAATCTGATGAGGACTTGACAGCAGGGGCTCCTTGCCCTCTCTGTCCAGACCACATGGACTAATATATTTAGAACTTTATGAGTTTATGAGTGTTGAAGAGTGAAAGCATAAAATTGACTTGCTTAAGGACTGTGTATATACATTCCCCTTTGAAAAGATATTGCACTGAACTTGGTTCATATCCCTGCAAGTGAGAGTAAGCCTATGATCCTTCTACAGCCGGGTTTGAAAATGCAGAGCAGGAAGGTTGGAGCAAATGTCTCCACACCAACACAGAGTTTGCTCCTTATAGAGAGAGAAGAGCTCCTTATACACAAAGAATATTATTGACTTCTCTCTGTCACTGTGGGGATTCAGTTCCAAAGGAGATGGGTGAAATAACAGGTCCTGAGGGTGGTTATTCACAAGTTTTCTCTGCAGCCACCTCTTAAATTTCAGGAAGGCATCCTGGCTCTTTTAATCTATTCTGCTGCTTAAGGAAAAATTGGTGCACAAAATATGTGGTCTAAATTCTCTTTGGTAATATTTCCTTGCCTACAGAAGGGAACACAGAGTGTTGAGACCTGTACTTGCTTCAGTGATCACCTGGCAATAGTCACAGCAGAAAATCCCCTGCATCATCCAGCTTTGGCACTGTTAGCCTGGAGAAACTTTTGTCAATGAGAGTAATGAATCTGAGATTAATAGACATACAGGTACAGCTAAACTGATTCTAGGGATGCATACTGCCAAGGACAGTCTCATTAAGTCTTGCACTGAAATGAATTTAAAATGTGCACATTTAATGTGCAGGCTAAAATTATTCTGTATGTATCATTGTGCATAGTTAAATGATGATGTTCATCTATCAATAAGATTTTTTTTTTTCTCTAAGGTATTTCCCAAGAGTATTTTTATACTGACCATGGTGGACTACTGTAGAAAGGGTAAAACCCATCTGGATAAAATACTCTTCAATTCTGTTTTTTCACTCCAGTTGCAATTAAATACCTCACAAACATCCATGCAACCTGAGGTAATAATCTTACTCAATGTCAGTAACTTTTTCGTAAAAACAAGCCTCTGTTGTTGCCCTTGTCATTGATGTTGTGAAAGAAAGGCTGGAAGAGGCTGTATTTAGCACTTCTGTGCATAAAAGCATCAGCTCCAGAAATATACAGTGATAGATGAGTCTTTGGTTTCTGCAACTGACATCTGTGTACCCACTGGAGCTTCCAAAGACAGTAGTCTTTGTTTGGTTTATTTCTGGCATGTTTTTGTCTGCACAGGACTACTATGGTCATGTTTGGAGACTGACACTATGAAGTTGTGGCTTTTCTATTCTGCCTTCTCTGCACTGCACCTATTGCTTGAAATTGACAAACAAATTGACAACAACAAACCCTCAATAGTCACCTCAGTATATGTGGCAGTATTGCAAGGAGCAAACAATGACAGAAGATGCTACCTCTTTAGCAGAGCTTCAGTGGAAGCCAAGATCAAAAGAAAACTAAACTTCTTAAAAAAGAAAAAAGAAAAAAGTTGGGGGGGGAGAGAGAAGGAGAAAATTCCTGGGAATAGTTGTACGGTGTTGGAAAATGTCTTTTAACAGCAACAAATAATAATAAAATAAAGCGAATAAAGTGGGTTTGTGTGATAATCAATCCTTGACACTTTGCAGGTCTTTCATAGAACATAAGTCCACATCTCCACCTGTGTCAGCTAAATATGTTCTTTATCTATTCTCACTACCTCTATCCTATTGAAAGACCTTAAGCTTATGAGAATCTCCAATCTCCTTGAGGACTTACTGGTTTTACAGGAAAGGCAGGTATGAAAATAAAAGAGAAGTTTGCTGTGCTCTATAGGTTTTGGATTTTTCTTTTTTTTTGTAGGCATTCTTAAGTTTTTGTATGCCTGAGGACCTGTCTCACCGCCCCTCGAAGAGTGCTGGGCTTCCCCTCTCTCTTGATCTCAGTAGTGCTTTGCAGAATATTTACTTGCTGACAGGTCAGGCAGGACTGGCCCTATCCTTGGCCAGGCTTTCACCCTTGAGCACAGACTGATTCAGGCTACACATGCTCCCAAATACTCCTTCATCTATCCCTGCATATACTTCCTGGGGCTAAAACCCAGATCTCACTGGGAAATAACTGGCCATATGCTTCCAACCCTGGCAGAAGCAGGCACAAGGGAGAGAGGGAGCTCTGGCTTCACACAGTAACTCAACAGCTCCTCAGAGCAGAGAATTGCTCTTTACCACCACTTGTTCAGAAACAATTATAAGCTTCTGAGATGCAGAGGGTGAGATTTTTCTTCCTGAGATGCAATTCCTTTGTTAAGATACTTTATAGCAATGTGTAGCCTGTTATTAGGGGCTGTGTCCTAGCCCTATGCGGCAGACAGTAAAATCCCTTCACAGGCTTGTAAATCTCTGTGCTGTGTGTGCCTGTATGAGAAGACAATCTGTTGAAGCCAGCTTCCCTTGGACTGTTTTGTGTTACAGTTCAGCACCACAAGAACACCCCAACAGTTGTTTGGGTTACACTCCAATGTAACTTGCCTGTCACATAGTTCCTTTCTTCCAGCCCATGAAAAACGCAAATCCAATCCCATCTGCGGTCTTGGCTTCCTCAGATCGGACCAAACGGTCTCTGCTTTCTGGTTCGTTGGACACTCCAGTGATGTCTTCACCAGCTATCACTGTGAGGAATTTATTGCATGACTTACAGGTCCCTCAAGTGTTTTCTTCCATCTTGCCAGCCTCTCCCCTCTGGAGCAAGTTCCCTGTAGTCCTACTGACGTGCATTTCTACAAAATTAATCAAGCAACAGAGAAAGAAAGGACTCACTCCTATTGAGTCATGTACATGTCTGGATGTATATTTTTTTCTTTTACATTTATTTTCCAGCCCTGAGAATACTTCTTCCTTCGTGCTGACATCACCATCTCAAAGAACAGCACATGAAAAAGGAGACTGAAATGGAGCTGGCTTCCTTCTCTATGCAGCCTGGCTGAAGAATACCTTGCACAGCCTGAGGCTTACCTGCCAGCATAGCCAAAGGGAAGATGTGAATTAGGAGAATATTTGGAGATGAACAAGTTAATGACCAAACCACTGCATTTATTCCTTATAAACAAAAGTATTTTGATGTCACTGATCCACTGAAGGCATATTGCCTTTATGTTAAAGATCAAAAATAATTTGTGACAGTCCAAAACAAATAAGCTTCAAATCAAAATACTGCTCTCTGCTCTCTGAGCCCAGAGGTGAATGGACGTGTCTCCTCTGGCAGCACCACACAATTGTCTGCCCTATTTCATATTTACCACCAGCAGTTTCGTCTCATTCATCCTGGTGGAAACTAGCTGTTTCAGGAACCAACAAGCAATTCCTTCAGCCTTTCTTTGTAGGAGAGGTGATCCATCCCTCTGATCATCTTGGTGTCTCTCCACTGGACTCACTCCAGCAGTTCCATGTCCTTCCTGTGCTGGGACCCCAGAGCTGGATGCAGGGTTCCAGGTGGGGTCTCAGCAGAGCAGAGCAGAGGGGCAGAATCCCCTCCCTCCCCTGCTGCCCACACTGCTTTGGATGCAGCCAGGACACGTTTGGCTTTCTGGGCTGGGAGTGCTCAGGGCTGGGTCATGTCCAGCCTCACCCACCAGCACCCCCAAGGCCTTCTCACAGGGCTGCTCTCCATCTGTGCAGCTCCAGCCTGTGCTGATCCTGGGGACTGCCCTGACCCAGAGGCAGCACCTTGCTCTTGGCCTTGTTAAACCTCATGAGAATCCTATGGGCCCACTGGAGCTTGTGCAGGACTTGACTCTTAAGTGCAGAGAGACCTATCTGCCCCCAGTTCAGCACCCATTATCCATCAGCAGCTTTTACAATTCTCTGTCTGGCAGATACGCAGCTGTTTTTCAGAGAACACAGCAGAGCAACATGTACATTTTGCCAGCTCAGTAGCAGTAAAATCAAATTAACAACCGAGAAGGAACATTAATTTAGGTTTTTCAAAATAAGATTTTTGCTGGAAGCCACAACAATCACCAGTTCAAATCCCCCTTTTAGCAGGTAAAATTCCTGCCTGAAGAGATTGAGCTGTGTAAACCAGATTGGTTTTTTCCCTTTTAAAATGGTATTAAAGTAATTTTTTACTTTTCCCATAAAAATTATTAAATGTTATTGCTTGTCAATCTTATTTAAGATTTTTCTTTTCACACTGTATTTACCTATGACATATCTCTCCATCATTCTTTTCCTTGAGGTCTCAATTATTCTCAAGTACTATGTCATTAACATTATTACTTATATTCCAATAGCAGTAGAGATAAGTCTTGTTTTCTCCTACTGGAGATCTGAATGATCACATTAAATAAATAAATGCTTACCAAAGGCTCCTCTCTTCCTCATCTTTCTTGCTATTTTTACTCCCTTTGAACATTTATGAGACCTGATGTGATATTAGATGTATTTTAACACTGGAAAAGAAAAAAGTTCAGAATGAGAAGAAGCTTGCATATAGACTGTATTAAAGAATGCAATGACCCTGTCCCCAGAGAAGCAGGATTTCTTGCCCATGGCATGCATAAGATTTAAGGAACTGCTGCCTTATATTGGAAATAAACAGCCTATTAATGATGGTCCGCTTGTTCAATACAGGTGCAAGCTGTTAGCAAACCAGTGGCTGTGCCCATGAATGCACCTAATGTGTGAAGTGCTCTGTCATGACACTTCTCTTTGGGTACTTCCGTGACTTACTCTTCTTCCTGGCTGTATTGTAAGAAAACAGGTCCCCTAAACAAAAATGTATCTTCAAAAATGACCTTTTCACAGACCTTCCCCAACACTGTTAAAGTGTAAAGAGCTGTGCTATTATTACAGACTTCTTCCTCTAATTCCATTCCTCCACTTTTTATTGGCTTCTAGTCTTTGCACTATAGGAGCAGTAGTCCTGAAAACGTTCAGCCTAGATTGGGACTGTGTTTTGCTGGATGATATACAAATACCTAAGAGGAGACAGTCTCCACCCTCAACATCTCAAAATTACACTGAAAAATTACAGAAAAAGGGAGAAATATCACCATCCCTCTATCAAAATCACAGGTAATGCAGGCTATCAGTCACAGGTAGTTTGTGAGAGCACTGAAGACTGAACCTCAGGCAGAATTTCACCATTTTGTTAAGTGGGCATGGCCATTTCTCAACAGCACGAACAGATTCGCAGCTCCATTTAAGCAGCCTTCCCTCAGGATTTACAATCATATAAACAATCTGTCCTTTACCTGACTGCTTGGCTTGGTAGCATTTCAGCCCACCACATCCTCATGACAACAAACTGAAACACAGGATGTTCCACCTGAACATGAGGAAGAACTTTACAGTGAGGATGACTGAGTAGTGAAATAGGCTGCCTAGAGATCTTGTGGAGTCTTCTTCTCCGAAGATAGTCAAAAGCTGCCTGGACACAATCCTGAGTAACATGCTCTCTGCTTGAGCAGAGAGGTTGGACTAAACATCCTCCACTGGCCCTGTCCAACATTACTCATTGTGCGAGTCTGTGAATTTCTGATTTTTAAACCTCAGAGTGAAGCAAGTCCAATATAAAGCTAAGAGGCAAAAGCAAGGAAGTATTTAGTCTGCTTCACTTCTCTGGGGAGATCCACCAACAACCATACAAGTGCTTTCACTGGTATGAGAGAAGAGAGAAGGAAAAAGGAGCTAAGAGCAAAACTGTTTTCTGAGACAGCACTGAGACAGACAGAGTTAATGGAGGTTTGTGACCATGGCCTAGATATTCTGTTTCTTAGCCAGGAGACAAGTTTTCTAATGCAAAGGAACATGAATTCTGACTTGCCTTCCTGGTGTGCCTGCAACATGGCAAGGCAAACCTGTTCCTCCTTCCTGTGCAAGCAAAGTACCTGTAGGAGCAGAATACTGCCAGGGGAGAGCTGCTCATGATAGGAGAGAACTGATTATGCAGGCTTTGCCTAAGCTAGTAAATGGAATGCCTACTAACACAGTGAACACACTGGGTTCCCACTGTGCAGTAGTCCTGATGTCTGTACACAGGAATATTCTGTTACACAGGAGTCCAAGGTATTAATGCAGCACTACCAATGAAAAATATCAGCAGGCAAACTTGTAAAGACTTGGTCTCTCATTGGAAAGAAATTTCCAATTAAAAATAAAAAAACAGAGAGAAGTTATTTGAAACAATTGTGTTGCCTGCTATGACAGCTTATCAGCCGTCACTCCATCCAAGACCATTTCTGTGAGTCTTGGGCACAACCAAACGATGCTACAGCCCAGTCCTGATCTTCATCTAAAGTCATTTGTGCCCACATGTATCAAAGCAGCCCTATTCTTCTTTCCAAAATGTAGTCCTCTGGACTGTATAAAGTGACTGCAAAAAAATTATTTCACATTCCTGCTGCAAAATTATGCTTCTGTCCTGGGTCTCATCACACTATATGTCAATGCAGTGCAAGACATCTGCTGCTGGGCTTGATGCCAAGTCCACAAGACTCAGTATGATACCAAAGTTATGAAAGACACAATTACAGAGCCATAACAATTTTATTTTCTGGATCCTGAATCCCTCTGTCTATTGCCCCAGTGGGGACAACGGCTTTTTCAGGTAACACACTGCTCTGGAAAGGTACCCATCCTGTATTGGCTGGCAGGAATTCTGAGTTTGCACCTTTTAATTTCCTTTCTCTTTACCCCTACCACTTCTCCATTTAAAGCACAAAAGCAATTCAGAATAAATAAGCAGTGTGTATGCTGTGCATGGAAAATACAGAGTGTATTTGCCAAGCTCTAGGATGAAATCAGTAATTTATGCAGTGAAATCTAGGTCAACAGTCCCTCACATCAGTGGACAGATATTTTTCCATCATCTTGAGTGGGCTTTGCAAATGGTTAGGGAATATATATAGGGAGAAACAAGAACACTTAATGCCCCAGGGGCTACCCAAAGCATCCTGCAGATTCATGCTGCGGAGGTGGTTCAGGGACAAGTTTCATAGGTCACAAGAATCAGCTGAAATACATGAAGATCAGGACTTTGCTGAAATTGTATGCAAGAATTGTCAGTAGATGATTAGTAGCCGTAGTCGTAGTCATAGTCATAGTCATAGTAGTAGTATTTATCCCTCCATTTATGCAGCCTTCCCTCAGGATTTACAATCATATAAACAAATTCACCTCTTACACTGATCTTATTCTTCCAATCCCTCTCCAACTACTCACTTTAGTGCCAGTGTAATTATCTCCCCAGAATAGACAGTACAGAGAGGCATGCAGAGAAGCCATTTTGAAATCTTGTCTGAACATGTTAGTGTTCGGCAAAACACATCTGTAATGAAAGGTATTCAATAGTGCTGCAATCCAGAGAAGAAGAGATCAAACAGGCTGCATAAATCTCTCCTTTCCTTCCTACTGCCCTCATGGGCTTTTTTAGACAGGACACTTGTAGTAATGCACCCCCCACTCCTGAGTGGGCATTTCTATATTAGGAAGTTTAACTGGAAAGTTCTGTCTTTTTCTCTTTGTAATTGGCTGAGTGCCAGGAGAGAATCACTTGTTGGACCTTGTAGCTGTTTGACAAAACTTACACCCCTTCCTGTTGGCAGAGTTCCAATAGACCCATCCTCGACCACCGGGTAGAAAAGGGGACAGAACAAAGGAACCGGGGGCATTCTCGAGGTGTTGTAGCAGGTGAAGGATCTGTCCTTTAACTGTGCTCAGCTTAGCTATTTGTTTTGTACTGTTTCAGTTATTTTATTAAACCCTTTTGATTTTGAAGACACATTCAACCATGCTGTCTGGCTAATTATTTTTCAGCCAACTCTCAAGGGCAGGGCTCTCAGAGCTTATGGGGCCTCCCTCCCTATAGACACTCTGACTCATGTGTTATAAGTCTTTGGGGCTTGGTTTTGTATGTTGGCTTTTCTATTAATGAGTCCATTAGAAAAGCTGTAAAAAGGAGTTACTGGATTGCGTGTTGAGGTTCATACGGACCGCCCAGGAGACAGATAGGATTCAAACACTAAGTTTAAGGGAAACAAAGCCATCCCAAAGACCAACAAGGTGGCCATAAAAGGGCCAGACATAATCACATCCTCTAATTTGTAAATTATCTCACTCCTGTCAGTTCAGAGCTCAAGAGCACATATTCATTAAAGACAGGGCCCAAAATTGAACAGTTGGTAAAAAGCAGAGCAAAAAAGTGAGCTGACAACTCTAAACACATTTTAGTTCAGAGGCAAGGCATGTTCTTCAGATGCTGCTTGAATAGTGGCTAATTTACAGCCAAAGCTCAAACCAACGTTTGCCACCTGGGATGTTTAACTCTGTTGGGAACCTGAGAAACAAGAAAAGCCGTGTTAGTCTCAGCATGCCTCAATTAATTTTTTCTTTTGAATCTTGGTGCTATAACATCTGTAACCTGTGTCTCTGGCTTTTTCTTTTCCTGAGGAAGATAGATAATAATACTGTTGAAGGAGTATCAGCATTAGCCTTACAAAAATGTCAAATATGCAAGCACTTTTGACACTATGCTATTGTGATGTATTTTTATGACGACTTGAGAAGTGCAATGCCTCTGTCTGAGAACAAAATTTTCAGTGTTACTGCTCCCCACCAAGATCACATGATCCTCTTCCTTCATAACAGCAGTGTAAAGAACAGCCACAAGAAAAATTCAGTAATTTTGCTGTGCAAGTGAGTTTCTAAAGTGATTATTTTATCCAGAAATGAAAAACAAACAGTTAAAAAGAGAAAATGCTCATCTTGCAGTCTCAAGACAACTTAGTAGAAGTACAATTTTATAGAAATTGTTATCCTGCCTTTGGCCTCAGGCATATTTAGACCAATATCTTGCTCAATACTGTAGATTTCAAATAAATGCTATGAAACAAACTTCTTACATACACTGTGATAAAATAATTTGCCACTAAGGAAAGGCCTTTTAACCCCATCCAGTTAAATTTAACTCACTTTCTACACATCAGAAATTTCTAGAGAGAAGATGCCAAGGATCATCAATAACAACCAAAAAAAGTCTAAGTTTTCTAAGAAGTTATGTGTTTATGAATTCACAAGCTTTCATTTCTTAGTTATCTTTCAAAAAGGAACTATTTTTCTGTTCAATTTCAAATATATAGTGTTCAATACTATAGAACATCCCGTATGTCCAGATTCCCTCTGAGATAGGAAGGGGAAACATGAGCAGTGAGAACATTTACACCATTTCCTCCGTTATTTCTATTAAGTCTTATTTGTCTTCTCTTTCAGCTACACAGCCGTAGTCTCCAGACTAGAAGATTGGAGAGCAAGGAGAACACCACTACCACCCTTTTTAACAGCTTGCATCATCTGTAGATTAGCTTGTTTGCAAGAAACCTATGATAAGAGGCTTTCCACAATACTTAAAGCTATGCTGCTCCAGAAGGTGCAGGTAAGGAGCAGTCTCATGTGGTCTTTTACATCTTCTTCAAAAATCCTGAAGTTGCTAGAGAAACAAAATGCTACAGCTTCACCCCCCAACGAATTTCAGAATAACTCATATAAAATTATAAAAATAAAATGTATATACACTGATCTACCTACTGGAACTTGAGTATTTTATAAGTCAATTAAAACCAGCCCAATTTTAACCCTAGATCTGCAACTGGTCAGAAACAGATTAGCATAGATAGATTTCCAAGAAATGTGAAATATAAATTTGATAATAATTCAAGAGGCTAATTGGACTCAGCAATTTTTTGGTTTTTGCAATGTAGGTTCTAACAGAAGTGATGAAACAATGACATGTCATGTTCTTTAATGCTCCATTTAGCACTACCAGTTATTAATACTGTGTAAAAGTCTATCTAAAACAAACAAACATTTTAGTGTGATGTACTGACCTAACCCCTTTGAGGGTCTGGTTTACTGGTTGCAGAAACTGGTTTCCACTGTTCTGCAATAAATCAAAATTACTTCCTGGTCATAGATTTGATCTTAAAGAGTTATGAATCTGCTCTTTTCTTATTGTCTCAACCTAATCCATAAATGGATCTGTTAGGAATGTGGCAACAAATTTCAGCTCTTTCCCCAGCAGGAGTTATAGATCCCTGGTGCTTTGCTGCATTTCCTTGAAGCTTCAGACTCTGCTTTCTACTGATATGCTGCTAGTGAATTAATGCTTCTTCAATGGAAAAGAAATAAAGAAGTAAATTAGCTAAACTTTTTCAGTAATATTCTGCTTGTGTCTTCAACAGAAAACAAATAAGGTGCTGGACAGAAGACAGAAATAAATATAGTGGGGTTCCACAGCATAAATAAAGCACTCTGTTTACCACAGCTGAAGGGAAAAAATGCTAGCAATGTCTCTAAACTGGGAAAATTGGAGAAAGTAAAATGTGCATCAGGATTGTATTTTGCTATCATTGGTGGAAGACAATGCTCTGTGAAAAGAGGAACAAAAAATGGTTTTCTTCCATTCTTGTGGACTGACTGTGATGCATTACTCATTAATCATGAGGGATACAGGGCAGAAGTGTTTTGTGAAAGAGAGTCATCTGTTTCATAAGAACATGCTTTTGCTGAAAGTCTGTTGCATTCAAACAATGTCACATTTTGTAACAGTGCAGGATTTAGCCCACCCTTTTAACACTTAATTTTTTTTTATATTTAGTTAATTTTTTTCTTCTTTTTTCACTTTTTTCTTTTTTTTTTTTAATATGTTATTCAGTATCTTCCACCTGCACAGCTATTTTATCCATTCCATTCCATCTATTCCATTCCATTCACAGGTATTCCATCCTTCCTACAATTATTTTCATACATCTATGTATTTCCACTGTGCTTAATTGAGATTTATTCTTCCTTATATATTCAGTGTTGACTTGCAGATTGCCACAGAAAAATGAAGAGCAGTTGACATGGTCAGTGCCGTAAGCCTTGAGTTGGAATCAACCGCACCACAGTATGAGGTAGGGACAAGTATTTCCTGTCAATATGTAGTCAAAATCTGGCAGAAAAAGCCCTCATCTCTCAGCCACAGGCAAGTTCCAAATTGCATTCTGGATCTTTGCCTTAAAGCCCAACTAGCCCATCTAAAATATAAGGTGCCACATATTGTGCTCCGACTGATACTTGAAGGAAGAAAACTGGCAGAGAATTAGGAGTGCAAAGCTTTTCTATGAGTGGCACTAGCTGTCCTATGAACCCAACTTCTGCTTGAGCTGGCCTAAAAATTTTGTGGTCTCTTTATCTAGACACAACTGTGTTTAGGGTTAGACTTTATTGACCCATAGGGTTGAAAGCCCTATGTATTTACATTTGTACAACAACGCTTATAGAGGTGTCCCCACAGATACTTTGCAGCATAAGTAGATGCGTACTCCATATATTTAATAGGGACAGTGGGAGGCTGAGGTCTGCACACCAGGAATGTTGCTAATCCAGTAGATGTGTGAGGAGAATCCAGCTGGTGAGTTAGGAATAAGCAATGGGATGTTGACAGCAGGCATGGGAAGAATTATGACTCATTACAGCTGAGCATATAAAAAAACTCCTGCATTTAAGCAGAATTGGAACTTCTGCTGTTGAGGAACAATTTTTTTGACCCTTGCAACAGCAAAAGTAATATACCCATTTCAAAACTAGCAACTGTTTGAAAACACTATACTGACCTGCAGCTGCCTCTGAACTCTTTTGTGTAGATAAAGCTCAAAGTCTTCCCTTTTCCTACCTCTTATAAAAATCTCACCTCTTTTTGTCCCACATTGTATGAGAAATTCTCTCCATGAGCTGACCAGTTTATAACCACAGAACATATGAATTTCCACAGTTCATGACATACAGAGAAAATTATTATTTTGCAAAGCATAGAACTCATGCATTGAGCTCACAAGACATTTTCTCTTAGTCCTGTACTTTAACATTCAGCCTCTAAACCACCTTAGGTATATGAATGCTAGGAAATTCATATACCTATCTGGGAATTGTTAGGGGCAATCAGTCACTACAACATAAAAGGTATGCACAGATGACCTCTCCTAGACTAACAAAGCCACGATCCCATCAATATCTTTATTGTTGCAGTATTTCATTGTCTCCAGCACTGCTCTGCCACACAATGCACAGTTCTTCCAGCTGCCTTGGATAAGCTGTATGCACAATGCCTGCTGCTTATCACTTTCCATAATCTTTTTCTTTTTGTCATGGGCAATGAAGTCAATGAATCTGCAGTGTCTTTCCTAACTGTTTTATAAAGATACAAAACAGTGCCACAATTACAGTAACCAAAGAAAAAATGGTGTGCATGCACACATTATATTGCCTGCTACAGCTTGCAGAATGATCAGTTCTCTCCATTTTCTTTCACTACCTCCTCCTTTATCACATCATTAAGTCAGTGATCTTCTTATGACCCTCTCCACCCCTTTGCAATGAATAAATGGCAAACCTCTTCAAAAGCTTGGTACTGACAATTTCTGTTTTCTCAAACACTAATGTTCATGTAACCTGCTGGGCAATGTTTTGTAGAAATAATGATGAAATATTCATGGGAGCATGATGACAACAAATAAATGGAGCACAGAGAGCCACAAAGCAAGACAAGAGGTCATTTATCACATTATTCTAAGCCAAAAAATGAAAAAATAAGCAGCCTTCTGAAGCCTGCTGGGTGAAGCATGAGCCCTCAGTGTAGGCCTATCAATATCAGACTCATCTCTGTTGCCACAGCAAATCAATCTGCTGGCCTCTGTTTGCTTCTTAGTATGATAGCTACCACTGTAAAATCTCCTGAGTATACCAGAACAGATAGACTTTGCACTATGAAAATGTCTCTATCTAGATGAGGTTGAATAATAGAACATATAGCAAGACTGATAGTTCAAAACCAAAATATTAATGAAAAAGTATTGCCATGGAAATTACTCAGAAATCAGGATAATAGCCCTTGCATCTTTGGCAAAGTCTCAAAGGAGAGGAGTGCCTATTTTGAGAAAGACATTTGAAAGTTTATTCACCCATACTTCTTTCAGTTTTGGGCAAGTAAAAAAAAAAAAGAAAAAGCCAACAGGGTATTTTTTTCCTAGAAACTGCTAAAATTTCACAGTTGCCGAGAAAAAAACCATGAGACTCCAGTTTTATGTATTGATTTCCACTCCCTCAAAGTAGATTGAACGGATTGAGCAAAGAGGACACTAACAGTTTTCAATGGCATTATGAAAGTGTAAATGAGTTTAAGCAAAGACCATGTCACCTGACATGCAGACAGCAGGAGAGCAGGTTGCCCTTGTCTTCACTACTGCAAAGTCACAGCATTTTGGTCATGGATTTGATTCATCCCATTTATTGCCTAAAACAATAAAATGCTTTAGTAAAGCAAAGACTGAAAATTCCATCGATTGCATAATCAGAGCTGTGCTGATGTGAAACCTTCTACTGCACTTTAAAAAACAATGCTCTATAGTTCTCTGCTTCATAAAGCCATAGAACACTTCCCAGAATGCTGGTGGGAAATGGGGCCCCAGAAGGCCCCTTATTCATCACCTGCACAGAGCAGTAGCTCAGCTCTAGGTTTGCAGTCTCCAAGAGTGGAGACCACAGGGCACGCAGGGCAGCTCCTCCAGGGCTTGGCTGTTATCTTTGGAAAGGAAATGTGGCTTCTTGCACACAGCCAAGAACTGCTATAAGGAGCTTGTCCCCATTTCATTGATCCCCTCTCCATCAGCACTGAGGTGCTGCTGGGTGCCCTGAGGCTCCAGATGAATTAACCCCAGACCCACAGCCTTGGTGTCACCTACAAACCTGACAAAGTGCTCTTGTGACTTCCCATGTTCACCACTGGAAACAGTAACAAGAAAAGGTCCCAGAGAAGATCCTGAAAGACTCCATGAAGCATGAGCCTACAGGCAGATTTGGACCGGTGACCACCACTTCTCATCTTGACCAGTCAAGTAGGTCTTTAATCTCTTGCTTGGATTTGAGGACCTTGTGGGATACTGTTGGAAACCTTACTGAAGTTGTATTCCATGTTCTTCCCTTGTCCACAAATACTTTTATCACACAAGGTAAGCAGCTGTCTCACACCTGATTCACCCCTGGCCAGTGCTGCTGGTGGCCCCAATCATCTTATCTTTCATGCAGCAAGAGATGTGCTCCAACTGAGTGCGTGCCATGGTTGTCTCAGGAAGCAAAGTGAGAGTTGACTGCCCTGAGGTTCCCCAGATCATCTTTTCTCTCCTTTTTTGAAGACAGGTCTGATATTTGCCTTTCTTCAGTTGCTGAGATTCTCTTCAGACTCTCCATAGCCTTTCAAAATTGCTTGAAGGTGATCTTATACAGCCATTGTCCAGCTCTCTCAGCAGTCTTAGGTGTAGCCTTTGGAGTTCCACAGCCTAATAGCTGTTGATTCCGCGCAAGTAATCCCTGACTCAGCCTTGCTCCACTTGCTGGTTGTTCTCACCCTCCTTAAGTTCAGTCTCTGAGGAGTCCACCAGGAAAGAGTGAGGAAAAGAAAGCATTGAGCACCTCTGTCTTTATCTATGCCTCTTTTCATAAAAACTGCTTTATTTAGCCCACATTTTCCTTGTTTAGCCTTTCACTGTTGATGCAGAGGCATGACTTACAAGATTGGATTTTGATATTATTTTCCCCAAGATGAAACAGAAATGACTGCTGTAAAAATAAAGAATTACAAATTCATTGGTATTATCTGACAATGACAAGTTCTAGATTATGCTGAGAGTCCATCATGCACTTATATTACATAACAATTACTATGGAAGTGTCCCTTCAAAATGCTCTTTAATGAAAAAAATAATCCCTTTTCCTATAGAGAAATTATTCCTGCAGATTTACAGTTTATCTAATGGGAAACTGCTTTCCCATTTTCATTCTTTTTCCTTATTTACATTTCATCCAGTAGTTTTATTATATCATACCTTTCTTTGAATTGAGATCCCTGGAGATGCTTTACCAGGAGATTACCATGCTTAGACTTGATGTTCCTAGGAAAACACATCAATGTAACATTTCTGAAAGGCCAAGTTGTTTCCTATTGTCCCTTAGGAGACAATATCACTTTGTCCTATTGTTGTTTAAATGTACCAAGAGCTTTTTGGCACTGAGCCTGAACAGAGCTGTCAAGATTGTAAATTCAAGTTATAACCCAAGGAGTGTTCACAATTTTATCTTATCCTGAGCTGCCTAACATCAAAAGAAATCTTGAGAACACAACCAGCCTTCTGCATCCCTGAAATATGCAGTTGTAGAAGCCTCTGGTTTAAAGGAGTTGAAAGTACAACAGCTGTTTTAGGTAAAGTTATAAATGAAACTCTGCTTCTTGCAGTTGTAAGCCAAGCTAAGTCCACATAGTAAGCCTTTGTATCAAAAGGATCCTCTCTAAAAGGCAGAAATGGAGACATATGCATAAAATAACACTCTGACAGAGGACACTGCACCATTCACTTCCTTATTGCTGCCATTCACCCTCTTCAAGCATCAGTGGGCTGAAGCCATATGATGCTATCAATGGTGTTGGTAATCCAAACTCATGGAGATGGAACTGGCATAGACATATAGTAAACTGAGCACAAACCTCTTGAAAACTTAGCAAGCCTTCTAGAGTCTCAGTTCATGGCTTGACCTATTTAATGGAAGGAAAATTTGAATCATATTTTGAGTAACCATGCTCAGATGTCATTGCCATCTTCAGGCATTTTGTGATGTACAACTTACTGTCTGTCATCCCTCATAAAAATTCACTCTTTTAATTACAATTTTCACATCCCAAGGGCTTGAGCCTACAGTAACTGAAAATCATCCCAAAAGAAAATAAAAGCATAGAGGACAACTGACCTCTGGATAACAATGCCATTCTGTGGTGTACACGGTTTTGAAAAGGGATTTTGGTCCCCTGATGAATAACAACTACTCAGAATCTTCTTATAAACACAAAAATGCACTAAAATGCATTATTTTAAATTGGATTTTCAGGTTTTCCAATTCAAGTATGCATGTCTTTGACTGGGACATTGGCCAAGCTTGGAAAAGTCTCAAATGGAGGACTCTGTCTGAATTTTTCATGTCAGATAGCTCTAAATGAGATAGATGAGGGATGTAAATACATTGTCTGTATTTCAAGTTTTCAGTCTTACTGCACTGCTCTTGAGAGGCATTACCTCGTGGTCTTTTCTCCTTCCCTGCTTTAACATGAAATAGTATTCATCAGAAAAATATCATTTGGTCATAAACCTACTTTCTGATTCTACTACTCCTTGTGTATTTAATATGTAAAATATATGTGTGTAGGAACCGAGTAACTTTTTGTGGGTTTTGCAAATGATGTAATGGCAAAGGCACAGGCATATAATCTAAAACATTCCTCATGAGTTTCATGTTTCCAAAAGCCATATGGGGTTGTATGCCAGTTACTAGAGTGCCAGGATTATCTAAGGTGTTTTCAAGGTGTCATGTGGTACGAAAAAGAATGTTGACAACCATCTCTCACACCTCCGCTAAGCATGATAGTCTCCACAGGACATTGTGGAAGAAATGTCCTGGCACTGGCATTTCCTAGAGATGATACGGTTTCACCAAAATTCTTCCAGAGCTTTAGTCACTGCAGTAAAACCCAGTGCTCGCTTTTTCCCAAGGAACTGGGAGTTTGTGAATATGCAGTACTGCATTGTGAGTCCTGCTGACCCCACAACCTAATACAATACAAATACAGTGCATGGGAAATAATCTGCAAGCTGTGCAGAGCTGGCCCACATCTGCTTTCACCATCTACTATCCTGTGGTGCTGGTCGTGCGTCTCACATGGTACATCTCTGAAGGAATACACAAGACAGAGAGCAAGACAGACTTAATTAGCATAGCTGGTTTGGTAACTGAAATGCCCTGGCGTTCACAAACAGTGCTTTGAGATTAGGTCTGCTAACAGGAAAAGAAGATGGGATTTGGTCTGTTTACAGGAAACAGGAGATGGGATCAAGCTTCTCCAAACAAGTGTGTTTGTAAAATGCATGAGTTTGGCTGTAACATGTATAATCTAATCATTGTAGTGAAAATTATTAACCAGCTTGAAGTAGTATATAAACTTCTAGAAAATCTGAGTAAAATGGAATTCTGATCACCGAATCAGTCTTCCCGTCTCTCCATCAATCGTCAATACATCTCCAGAATCCTGCTCCCAGAGAGCTGGGCCTGATGCCTTGAGAGGCTGCCTGGAGCAGTGGATAGACAGTGTTAAAGGAACGGAGTAAGTGTTTATTAAAAGGGCCTTCAAAGTCCTTCAAAGGATACACCTTGGGCAGTACAGCCTGGCTGAGGCTACACCCAAGATGGATGACAGGTCACACGTTTTCACACTTTTATAAGTTTTGGCCCATTTACATATTGGGGTGAATTGTCCAATGACAGCTTCAGGTTATGAAGTCCCACCCTCCCAGGTTGCTCTCCACAGTTCGCTGTTGTTTGTACTTCTTGGGCCTGAAGCTGCAATGGTGTCCTTGGTTCTCGGGCTGGAAAAGGATTGTTTTGTCTAATGAAACTGTGAGGAGAATTTGCTAACACTTTCTGTGAAGTTCAGAGTTATATACTAATGCAGTATAGAATCTGGATAATATGAAAGCTAAAACTTAAGGCATCAGGTTTATCCATGCCCTACACATCAGGTTTCTTACATCAAAGTGCATCTCTACAAAGGATTTCTTTTATAAGGATTCTGCCAAAGAGCCTGCATCCATGTATTGTAGTGTTAAAAGCAGTGCCTAGGTTTGGTTATGAGGAGGAATTCTTGGTCTATGATAGGCACTGTTCCCAGAGATGCTCACTATTCTCATACTTCAGTGACTACAAGAAGTTAGGAGTGTTTCGTGGGTCTCTAATTAATTACAAATAATGGATTTAAATTCAAGCCCCCACGCTTCTGATTTCTTTCATTTCTCTGAATTCTTTATTCCTGAAACTCTGACACTTTCAACACAAAAAAATTTGGCATTATCATACACTGCTGCCACATTTACAACTTACATGACTTCATACATGATGAATAGGAGGTAAAATATGAGAAGCTATACCAATGATAGACATGTTTTTGGTGTATGCTCTGCTGTTTACTGTGTCATAAGGACATAGCAGAAAAAAAAGTGGTCTTATAGCCATTCTATATGAGCCATTCTATATAAGACCACAGTTGAAGTAACTCTACAATAAACAATATTGCCCAAGTCTATTAATTGCTTTGCAAACCTTCATACACTTTAACATCTTAATTTAAAGGAGAAAAAAGAAAAAGATATTTTAAAAATTATGTTTGAACTTTTGATTTTATTGAAACCAAACATAAAAATACACCAGTTCTTAGGTAGTGCCAGACCAGCACTTTTTAAAGATAGTATGCTTTGTCTCTCATTGATTCACAAATTTTACATAGAGTTTAAAGAGACATATTTCAGCTCCACCAAAAAATACAGATTAGTGAAAATACACCCCTGTTGCCAAACTCACTGTCATAGAAACAAATGATAAAACCACAAACAGAACTAATCTTCACACATGTTAAGGTATGAAAAAGCTTCACATGGTGCCACATTACAAACATGCCCCACGCTTGGGCACAACTGACCTCTTCTGACAAGCAAATCACAATTTGAGCTCCATGTCAGTTCAGCTTTACTCAGCTTTCAGTGAGTAAAGCCAGCTACTGTAGTTTTTTTCCAAAGCCCTATTAGTCTGACTTACCTCAGATGAAGTAATGATTTAAAATCAGACCACGAAGAGAGGAGCCCTTCTCCAGCAGCAAAGTTCTGGCTGAGGTCACTAGCTCAGCAGCATGAACCACACAAGAGGTCACAGAACAGCTCTTCTGTACAAGTCTGCCAGGACAGAATACACACCACACTGCTCAGGACCACTCACATCTATATTCCTGCTCTCATAAAGCAGCAAAACTAGACTCCAAACCAAAGATGATGCAGGTCTTCATAGCCAGATAACTCTTTGCTTTGCTATTTGGGAGAGAGCTGATCACGTAATCACAGAATGGTTTCAGTTGGAAGGGACCTTTAAAGGTCATTTAATACAAAATACCTACAATAAGGAGGGACATTTTCAACTAGATCAGGGTGTTCAGAGCCCCATCCCACTTGACCTTGAGCACTTCCAAGGATGCAGCATTGACCATCGACCACCTCTCCAGGCAACCTGTGCCAATGTTTCATCACCCTCCTCATAAAAAATTTCGTCCTTAAATCTAGATCCATCCTCTTTTAGTTTAAAACCATTACCCCTTGTCCTACCACTACAGGCCCTGTTAAAATATATGTCTCTATTTTTGCTATAAGCCTGCTTCAAGTTTTACTGAAAGGCCATAATAAGCTCTTCCCAGAAGGCGAGAAGAGAGACCATCTCTTTTCCAGGCTGAACAAGCCCAACTCTCTCAGCCTCTCCACACAGGACAGGTGTTCTGCCCCTCTTACCATTTTTGTCTCCCTCCTTGGGATCCATTAGAATAAATCCATATCTTTCCTGTGCTGAGGGCCCCTGAGCTGGACACAGCGCTTCAAGTGGGGTCTCACAAGGGCAGAACAGAGGGGGAGAATCCTCCCTTGACCTCCTGGCCATCCTTTTTTTGCTGCAGCCCAGAATGTGGCTGGTGTTCTGGGCTGCGAGTACCCCTTCTGGGTCATGTCCAGTTTAAATTGTGACACTTACTTCATTCCGATTAAACTTCGAAGTAAATCAGAAATTATGACGCAGGAGAAAAATTCATTCCCTTTAAATACCCATTTCAAGAAGCATATTTTCTCAGTGTAGTCTGCACATTCTATAAGGACTGCAGACCAAGCACATCTGAAAAACAAGTAATTAAGAGAAACAAGCCCATATTTGTTGTCTTAAATTCGGTATACTCTTGTCTTCATCTTCAATTTCCTTATACTTTAGGGGTCTGAAAATTAAAGGAGGTTGAAAAACTGTGCTTTTACTGCCCTCATTGTACTTCATGTGGAAGACTTGATTGGCTGAAGAATCCCCATTTTCCATGTCTCATGCCACAGGAATCTCTCTTTTTTTTGGAGGCTTTTTCACACTCATGAAGTTGTAAGTATCTCTTCTGCCAACCACATGCTGAACCACAACTCAGCCACTCAAGCCTCAAAAAACGTGATGAAAGCTTCTTCCACAGAGTACCTGGAGCTGTTCCAGCTGGGTTCCCTTGTAAGAAACCATGATGGACCAAGACCCAGGAAGGCCCTCAGCAGGACAACGCCTGTCTAGAACCTTACTAGCAATTCCTCTGTAACCCTGCTTCACTTCAGCCTTTGGACAGAGACAATAAATTTGTAACCATACACTTCCATATCACAGCTCGCCTTTGAAACTGTCTTCCTCTTTGGACTGACTTTAGGGCAAATAAACAAATACTTCAGTCCTAATTTGGATATTTTGACCCCTTTTCCAGTGTCAGGAATGATGGATCCAAACAATGGTCTGACCTGTACCATCTCTGCAAGCTGTGCTGATTGGTCCCTGCTCACACCATAGGTATGTGTTTTAAGGGCAGGGGAAGGTGAAATTATTAACTGACCGAGATCTGTGTCATGTTTTGGCTATGTGCTCACTTAGTGTGCATCTGATAAAGCTAGTGTGCTCAGACAATGGTCCCTGCAGGGAAACATGCACTTTCACTGCTCATGCTCTGTTGACACTGGGTATTCAGCATTGCAAATTCATCTCACAGCCACTCAGCTTACATGGAGCCTGATCAGAAAGCAAACAAAAACCTTGCCCTTGACTTCAGCAGACTTCCAGTTGGGCTGTTTCACTGCTCTATTTGTGCTCCTGGACAAAACTGCCATATAGCACCTTTCAGGCCAGAGTGAATTTTTTTATTATAGTACTATATTATCTGGAGGAACAAGTTTTATAATGAAAGCACTGACAGTGACCCTTAACTAAAATACAGCTTTAGATGCTGCTACTGCTCTGCCTTAACAAGTCTCCTATCAGCTTCACAGCAAAAAAGAAGAAAAAGCCAAGTATGATGGTGCTGTCAGGGAGCATTTCTCTCATGTCCTGCACATACTTTTATGCAACCTATCTTTGCCAAATTTTAAACTCTATTTCACATCCTCTCTGAATACATCTGCTGTTGTCATAGCACTGTAACTTTGCTTACTCTTTGAGCTACACCAGCCATTAGATTTATGTCATCATTCATTTGCCTCTCTGCATACAGCTCATAGACTGATTTATAGATTTAAATAATCTCTGGTTATCAGCATCTACATCTAGGCCAATTCTATTCCAAATGCAAATCACAGTGAAGTCTGGCCTCTCCCACTGTCCTAAGTAACTGCTCTGCATCTCTGCACTGACTTCAAACAGCTTTGAGTAGCCAGGCCCTGAAAAGGTCTCACCTTCCCCACTTCTGTCACAGGCTTTGCTATTGCCTGCATGTGAAAAGAAGAGAACTGTGTAGATTAAGGAAAATTATCCCCGCACTGGATCTCAAGGCTCAAGCCTATAATTCAGCACACTGCCTGTGCTTGTCCATTATGCAGCACGAATAAAGCATTACAGAGAAAGCAGACTTTGAAAGCCCTGGATGTTTCAAGTGCCTCCTGCCAGCCATCCCTCATTGCTGATCCATCATTTCACAGATGAAGCACTGCAGAGAGCTGTCAGTATTGCTGTCACTATGATGAATGAGGCAACTAGCTACAACTTTCTCAAACAATATATTGAGCCCATCTATTGTCAGCATTTATAACATTCCTCTCCCCAGGCACTCACATGCAGCTAGCACTTTACCAGTTGCTTTGTTTATTTGAACTTGCTGGAGGGGTTCTTGGAGCAAACAGTTTATGATTAGAAGTACAGGGAGTGGCTCATACATAAGAAAGTAAACATAAGCCTTTTTGACAGTCATTGAGCTACAGAGAAAGATGCTTAGAAATCACATTCTAGTCATTTTAGAATTCCATTTTAGCCATTGCATACTATATTTGATTTTACCTGGTAATCACACCTTCCATTGCAAAACATGTTAACTACAGAATTATATACATAACTCGGCTTTCTAAGCTCCCTCATCATTGTGGTATCTGTTTTAATGATTTCTTAAAGTATTGTCTTCACAGTAGGACATGCTTAAAGCTTTTCCACTAACTTATCATCCACTACTCTCCCGTGCCTGGTTGTGGAATATTTAGTAAGCTGGAAGAATACACTGATCTCAGTTCTAAACAAGGGAGTTTCCAAGCTGAAAATAATTGGACCCTGGGGGAAATTTCACATATGTTTTCCCTGGTCCTAATTTCCTCTACACACCTGGTTTTGATTACGACTGAAAAAGGTATCCTGCCTTAGCTAGACCTTTGGTCCAACTCACCGTGACCATTTTTACAGCCTTTGCAGTGAAGAAAATTATCTTTGTCTCTGCCCACTTACATATTAGCTTGTGGGGTATGTGTCTCCTTTTACAGTTTTATGGTTCTATCAAGTGACACAATGATGCACTGATAAACTCTTTGACATGGCTGAAATATTGAAGTCTTTCAAGTTTATGTGAAGAGAGGAGGGTTTTTTACAATAAAAGTCTTATAAAATTATTTTCTGCATATATTTGTCCCTGAAAGTTTGTAGCTGGAAGCAGGAAGATGTATGGGGCCATCCTTTGTGGAGAAAGGAAAAGAAAAATGTAGCTACCTTTTTTTGACCTTCAGAAGGATATGAAAAGGACTTAATAGCAAGTATAACCCAGAAATACGAATCCTGATCTACCTGTATATGAGATCTGCTTTGTTCAGGCTGAGATCATTGTCACTTTGTTTCAATTTCCTCTAATCTACCTGTCCCTGACCCTGGGCAAGCAGGTGGAAAACACACTGGCTATTCTCCTACCTCTGCAACTGCTGCTGATAGCCAAGGGTCACTATATCTTACACAGCTCTTGCAAGAATTGCCACAGCTTCTTCCAAAGGCATCCCTATGGCAATAAATCGGGCCTTTTCAAAATGCTGAGAAAAAATCTTATATAGCAGGCAAAGAAGCACTAATGATGAATACCTGCCATGCAGCTGAAATTAGGCCACAGAAATGAATGCCCCAGAAGGTGCTCTAAGAAAATAACAAAAGCCAATTAGTGTGCACATATCTTTTCACAGGGTTTTGCAAACCTGAAGTACCTACAGCGCCTTACTGTGCCAGCAGAGCATCAACAGTGTCTTTGTCCTCAATGACCTCCTTTGGAAAGAAAATTCCTCCAGTTTTAAAACTCCAGACAAATTAAGGCCAAGAATGATCTCTCTAAATGGCCCCTTTGATGAATCCCTTAGGATCACTGTGACACCATGTTCAGGGTCCTCACACCATGCACAGATTTCATCATTTTGAAAAACTAACTTTTCCTATCCAAGACAAAATCCTCCTTCCTCAGAAGCAGACTGCTCCTCCACTGATTGCATATTTGGTGTATCTGGTCTGGAGCCAAATGTATGCACACCAAGTGTCTCCAGCTAAACAGGATGAAACCCCATACCAGATGCTTGCCCAAAAGCACACATCTATTGGGACAGCAGAGTAGAGAGCAGTGATATTGCATGATCCTACCTGTTTATTCATTGTCATTTCTTCTCAGCAAACCTTCTGCCAATTCTTGAGAATAAAACCTGCAGGAGAGGCATGTAAGGTCTCTCCCCACAGGTAGAAGATTAACATTTTTCTAAGAAATGTTTAGCTAATTTCCCAGGCACTGATACATTAAATGCCCCTGTGCCTTTTTAAATGTTCTGAGCCCTACAGTTACCAGGCATACCTCATCCACCATACAGTCACAAGCACTATTTTCTATTCTGGCACACAGCTTGGGTTTTCCTCTTCATGTCTATGGTGTCATCATCTCCGCAGCAGTTTGAAAAGTGCCAGCACCACTACCACTCCTAAATAAGCCCAAGCTTATTTAGGTGCTGTCTATTTTACAGATGCCAAGGCAAGAATGCTCACAGGCCCTCCCTGAGTCCACTCACTTCTGCCCTGACTGCAATGTGAATGTTGGCATTCAGCCCACACCCCAGTGCTCCTTCACAGCAAAAACAGGAGCCAACTGTACCCTCCTCTGCCTCATCCCTTGATACTTTGTCTGTAGACCTGTTAGGAATTCTGTGTTTTTCAAAGGAACACTTGTAGCTTATTTTCTACTTTTCACACTTAAGATTATTCCTTCCTTTTTCTTTCATTATTTTATCTGCCTTACACTTGCAGTTTCCAAGCTTGCATTGATGGTTGTGACATATGAGGGACCTCCTCAAGAGTTAACATGCAATCCACCATGATCTTGTGTGGCAAGACTTAAGTTAATACCCAACAGGTAACCTCTTCTGCATTTATCTTATGGAATTTCAAAAAAATCTGCTGGTCCATTAGGAGCTCTCAGTAAAATTGCCCATTGTTTCCTCTGAGCACAGTTGCTATTGTGTATACAAGACAGAAAAGTAATTACAACACATATATAACAATAATGATGTGTTTTCTTCTCTCATTTCTTACCAAAAGGGTAGCAACAAAAAGTTTCTTAGCATAAAGCAAGGAGAGCTGACATTCCCTTCAGTGCTCTGAATTCTGTTGGGGAGGATGAGGCAGGAAAGCCTAACAAATATGATTTCCTGGCAAAAGATTCTGACAATATGAAACATATAAGTGAAATAGAATTGAAAGCAAGTTTTGAT
>VZUI01057835.1:0-17593 GCA_013401135.1 Cettia cetti
GTTCACCCTACCAGAGCCTCCCTTTCATCTTTTGCCATAGCTGCAATACTGCAGGCATTCAGATCTTGGGGACCCACGTTGCTGGCAGTGCCTGTCAGCGGGACCTGTGGCAGCAGAGGTCGGAGCTAGCTGCCAGGGCAGGACTCTGCACGACCACAGCCCACCTAAAAAGCAATCTGCTACACCTGCCTACTACAACAACTCTTTAATAGCATAATCGCCATATAGCTATTTCCCTCAGTTAAGGACAATGACCCTGATCCACTATCAGTATAAATCACTACCTCTCTAACCAAGACAGGATTTCTGCACTGGTGCAAATCAGATGGAATCTCAGCACAATGACTCAAATATTTAAGGAATCATTTACGTATTTCATACGTCTTCAGAAATTTGTTGGAAAGCTATATTTCCAAGAAAATCACAGTATCAGAAGTTGAACTTCCACTATGTTCTCCTTTTATAGCAGAGAGTACACTTCTTTTGAGAGTATTAATTGGAAACACAAGGTTATATACATTATTGGAACTATGTAAAAAAAAAAAAATACACCCCCCCCCCATTTCTAATAAGCTACTGGAGATATTAATTGCTGATCTATAGTCTGGGGATAGAAATCAAAGTTTAAATTAACACCTAAAATATATATATTTCCTCAGAGGATTGTCCACAGGAAAAGGACAAAACAAATAAAAAAGGTAAAGTTAAAGTTCCTTGAAACATCTGCTGATGTCCAAATGTCCATTTAATTAGTACAAACTGAAAGAATTATTATTCTAATGTTTACAAGAACATTAACAAGAGAAAGTAGTTATGCATGCAGATAGAGAAAATTATTTCACTGACAGTAATTTCAATAATTTAAAAACTATTACCATGAAAGATTTAATTTCATTAAAAAGTAAACAATACCGAAAAAGTTTTCTTAAACTATAAATGAAAATAAATCACTTGTCATTAAGTATCAGTGAGTCAGCTGCAGTCTGTTTCTTCTACTGACAACTGTACAAATCCTGAAACATACTGAAACAAAGCAATGCATGACAGAAGAAAAATATATAAACCAAGGGAATGCAATTGAGAAGAAATGCAACCCTCTCTTGTAACAGAAGGAGTATCTCTTTGTTCTTCTGCAATACTGGTTTGGTTGTGGGTATTTTTTTTGGTTTTGTTTCTTTCTTTGTTTTAAAATTCTATAGCATCTTTCTGCTGAGTTCCTCAGATGTGAGATGCTGGAGTGAGGATGGAACCAGCACTGCTCCACTGACTCTTGGTGAGTTTACCCTTTCTGTACTGAGTACACTCATATTTGAAAATAATTACTTATCTCCTTCATATTGGTTGGAATAAGTGACAGTGGATGGAAGTCACAGTTGTTTTGTCTAGTCTTTTTTTGCTTGCTGGATGCAAAAGGGAGTTTTGTATCACAAAATACTCATCTGTTCCCAGTACTGTAGACTGTCAGACTACAGCTAAGGCTAAAGGTGTTACCAGCAACATGGATATACATATTTCTGGCAGATTTAAATTTCTCTGTGAGCCACTCTCAAAAATAAACCAAACCCCCCAAACAACATAAAAGTGAGATTAAGTACTTCAGATAGATTTGACTTATTTATTTTGCTAAAGAAGTCTACCTCTGAATGTCTAGAGATACTTCTGTGAGTAGTTGGTTATTCTAATCAACCCATAAATCTTGTACATATCTGACAAGCAACATACATTTCTTGACAGACTCTAAACACAGGTTAGAATCAATCAATTCTAAACTTGAATATTTTTTTCTTGAGGAATGATGGTTCATTTATGAAATAGTTTTGTTTAAAAACACAAAACATAAGTGGATTAATTTTTCCTCTTAAATTCTTAAGAGAACAAATCACAGTGAATTACTGACTGTTTTTGTACTTTTGGATAGTCTGTACACTGATTTCAAGTTTGCTGGCAAAATTCTTTTTTCAGTTTTAAAATACCAGAATGGCAGAATCTTTCTTATTTTTTGTCCCTTGATAAATTATGATTATCTCATTGGCTGTATTTGTGATCTGAAGTTTCAAACTCACATTTAGTAATTGCTAATCAGGAGTTTTTTACAACATTAACTCTCATTTTTATTGGAAGTCACAGCAGTTGCTTCTGGAGCTACAAGATTTTCAAATGCATCTAAGAACTCACCTCTGAGTGAGTCTATGGGTACATAAGGTTACCACATACCTGAGAGTGGAGAGGATGGTGAAGAGAAACAGGCTGTCTAGAGGTCCCATTAGTTAGAAATTATAGGATTATATTTATAAGTATCTGTGTAAAGGTCTGCTGCATAAGAATTCTTCATGCTTTCAAAGTCTGACCCACCTCTAACTCCTGGCTACGAACACATAGTTTTTAATTTCTGGCCAGAAGATTTCAGTGCTTTCTAAAAAAAATTCCTAGATCATGACCACAGTCTATCTCAATTTTCAGTCTTCTTTTCTCCTAAGTTCCTCAAATCTCTATTTAAACCTCATAAGATTTTCTGAATCCCCTCTGGGGATTTTGCCATCAGCCTCTGCAGGTTGCTCTGTCTGAAACCTCTCCTTAGACTTCTCTGAAGACACACACTGCTACTGTTTTCAGGTAAAGTTCAGAAACACAGATGTAGGTGGCACTCAAAAATCTGCTCACAGTGGTCTTATGAATATGAATGAAATTTAATAATTACTGAAAATGTTGCTTTTTTTCTTCCCCTCCTTTTTTTTCTTTTTTTCTGTACCAACAGACAACCACAGAATATATTCAGAGACACAGATTAAAGTTACATTCATTATCTTTTTCATTCAGTATTTTTGAACTCCAAATCTGTAGTCATATTTCTGAAATGTGAATTTAATTTTTGTAAGATGATGTCCTTACACTAGAAGCTCTTGCAATCAGCTTCATAAATGTTATATCTCTGGTGGACCAAGCAGTGTTTGTCACACAGACAGTGTGTTATAGCTCCAGGCAGCTCTCTAGGCTGCTGGCTGGGGTCTCAAGATTATGTTGGACAAGATATGGATGATTACAGGTGAAGACATGGGAAAATGCTGTACTTGACAGGTAACAGTGTGTGAAACTGGCAGAAGCCACAAGACAGTGCTGAAAAGGAAGGTAGATTTCATAGCTGGTTACACAGGGAGTTGTGAGTCCATCTGTGCCAGGATTCACAGGTATTTAGGGAGGAGTCTTAGGTATGTTCAGGGGACTAAAGCCTTGTAAAGCCAACTGATCCTCAATATCATTTATCCTGTATAAGGCTGAGATTTGACTACAGGTACCAGAACTAGAACCACAGGGGAAAAGCTGACTGGGCAGGTTGTGTACTGGAAACTGGCATGAGGAAAGGGAAGTCCAAGAGTATTAAAAAGAGTCAGAGCACAAGAAAATGGATAATTTACCCAAAGTACCTACACAGGGCAGTGCATGGTTACCTGCATGTGGTAACCATGTGCATGTGGTTACCACATGTGCAGCACAGTAAAGCAAACCCAAAGTGAGTTCTGACCTCAACACGGAACACAAATCTTCTTCCTCAACCAGGAGGAAGCCAAGAAGAAAGCACCTGGGTAAAAGAAGGATGGAGAATTCTGGTATTGCCACACTAGAACTCACCCACCCATAGCAAAGTGTATGGGATGTGTTAATCTGACTGGTCTGGACCTGAGACATTGTCTCCGCTATATGTAGAAAACAAAAATATGAGTAGATATACTGGATTGTATTTGAAGAGTATATACAGTATTTTTGCTCACATTTTCTATCATTTCTTTGTGAAGACTATGATAACTGGTATTGGGTAGCCCTCATTCTGAATTCATTCTATACCCTATGTGAATTATAGTAATTTGGGTGTGAATATCTTGCCTACAGACAGAAGTTCTAGCCATATAAAGATTATGCAGTTAGATAATCTTTAGCTTGTAGTTTATCAGTATGTTAATGCTGAGAGTGACTTGCATAAATTTAATGTAAATTCAAGAGAACATGCATAGACAAATGTTTAGCAATACATCTGTACCTCTAATTTTTATTAAGAAGTCAAGAAAACTTCATAGGAATAAGCTTTTAATTCTGATGTACTGTCTAAATTTCAGCTTATGTTATTACACTGTCCCTGATTCATTTTCCCTTGCATTTTTAATTAGATTTAGCATTCTTGTGCTTTTGTCCTGAACCACTTTACAGTGTGGCTGTGCTCTATTAACCACTGCAGCATGATACACCACAAATGTACTGCAGAGATGGCTGAAGCAATTTCTTTCTATATAGCTCGTAATATAAAAGTGTTTTGAGGCATTCCATGAAGAATAGTTCTCTACAAACATATGGACACTTAACATGAAATCAGTGTAGCAAGCAAGGGTTGGCCAGCTCCTCTGGTCCTGAGCCAGATAAGCGCTTCAACACACGGAAGATTCTTTTAACTTCATCTCCCATGTGTAAGTATTTTGCTAGATTTATGTTGAAAAAGAGGAAATTCTGACTGATCTGCAGTCAGAAACGCTGGTGAGGATTCTGTACAGTCTTTGACAGTAATCTCTCATTTGGAACCCATTTCCAGAATTTCTTCTCTCTCCATTCAAGACATGATGTTTCCTTCATCAACCACACAGCTTTTCAAGAGAAGAAGAAAGTAGGCAATAAAGTAGATTACTGTATGTTATCGGGGGGAAAGGATGTTGTTAACTTTCACCTCACAGTTGTCTTTATGCCAAAATCAAAATGTCATCACTGAAAAAAAATAAAACCATGGTAATCTCCAGTTGCAGTAAACCTGTTGTTGCTATAAAGGAGATTTAAGCCACAATGTGGCTGATATGCACATCCCTTTTTCATAGCTAATTTTATTAAATTAGATACTGAGACTAATTAGTGGAATTCTACATTACCCTTGTCTCCCTTCTCTGAGTACCAGTTCCTAAAAGTACTGTGGATAATGATACCTTACCACAAAAATTCTAGCACATATCACTTCTACTATAGTGCTTTGACTTCTGTATTCCTTTTACAATATATACTAGATTAGACCCAGATCCCTACTAACTGTGTTACTTTTCATGACCTAGTAATGTAACTGAAAATTCAAAGGAACTATGAAAATAAGACTGTTATTTAGGGAGTTAATTAACCAAAAAAAAATAATACCAGAGAGGAACTTACTCCCAAGGAATGGAACTTCTCATTTTTAATGAATGTGAAGATATTCTCCAAAGGTATGGAAAGAAGCAGTATGAGTAAAAAGGATACAAAATCTGAGTGCTCCTCTACAAAGACATGTTTACCTCCTGCTTTCTCTACATCGTTTTTAAAACAAACACTGCTAGGGAACCTATATGAAATTAATTTTAAAATACTTAAAATTTTATTCTGTTAATAAGAGAGGAAAATCTCATTTTTATTACAAGCAGCTCACAATTAGATATAAAGACCAAAAAAAAATTATTCTTTAAATACAATAATATGAGGTGCTCTTGTGTGATGGTTGTTTTAAGGCATTTGACATCAAAGGCTGAAAAACTAGAACTGACTGAAATATCTTTGAAAGAATGTCTTTTTAGAGAACTGCAGAGATTGGTAATGTGAAAGCATTTAACAGGTTTGAATCGATTTTGCTTCACTGTTTGCTAGGCAACTCCTTCATTTAGTAGCTCCAGTACTGATAGCACCTGTTCTGAAAAAATGCTTTATAATCAACCTACTTCTGTATTGATGTGATGGGGCATAGGAGCCACAAAATAGCAGACATAGTATTAATGGGAGTCAAATGGTTCTCTTGGCCTTTGAGGCTGAGCCTAGGTATGAACAAGCAATCAAATTAGGAATTAAAACATGCTGTTTCCTATAAAAGACAGTGGGACTACTGTTGAGAGAAGCTCCGGCATCTGAGAAGGGGTGTGGGCAAAGAAAATACTGAATCACTGTTTTGTCATAAGTACATGCAGCATTAAAAGAAAATATTCAGTTGATCTTGGCATTTTATCTTCTAGTAAAAAATGGGGTGAAAATATTCTGGTCTCATAATGTAAAGGAGAGATACTAAGAATTATTCCAAATGCAGTCAATATCAGGAGAATAGTGTATTTGGAAGTACTGGACAGTGTTAATTTCGGTATGCACTACTCTGTGATAGTCTCTTGCATTTCCTTGCAATTTTTTAAGGTGAGTTTCTATGGCTGCCTGTAGGAGAAGCTTACTATTGTGTAACCACATTTTGCCGACATGGCTTTCCTTAATACACTTCCAATGGTCCTTTGTATTGTTCTAAAAGAATGCTTTTGTGAGGAGAAACAGAAAAAGTTGCTTCTAAAAGAGGAATATGATGCCCATTGCAACAACGAAGAGTCACTACAAACCCTGGCAATGCCTGGAAAATCTTGGGTCAGAAACAGAAACTCATCCCAGTGTACCTGCTGACACCACCTGGACCTACCCACACAGACTGTTCTAACCAACCCAGTCTCAGGGGAAATGGAACCTATGAAACAAGTAGCTCTATCCTAACCTCCCCTTGGCTGAGACAGATATCAGTAGCTAATTCTTCATCTTGGTTGTACTATTCTTGCAGTCTTACAGTGATTTTAAAATAAAATAATGTTTTATGGTTGTGATTATAAAAAACTTCTTGCGCAATAAAGAAGAATTATTATAAGCATTGTTATCTACACTTATCTCTCACATCACAAAGAGATTGATTTTTTTTCATTTTAAGAGAGAATTTTTTCTTTTTAAAAAGACAAATACCATGCACATACCAAAAGTTTCAGTCCTAGAGATCTCACTCTCTTAAGTGCCAAGCAAAAAGATTTTTAGATTTCATATCTAGAAAGCAATGTGCAATAATTTAAGAGAGACCATCCATTCCACTCTAGGTATTACTAAGCTTTATTATATTTATTTATAGTACTGTGCGTGGAACATTTCTAATGTTCCACGCACAGTACTCAGTTTAAAAAAAAAAAAAAAGTATAGCAAAATATAAATATCACAATTCAGACTTTTAAGTCTAATTCAAAGACACAAAGTTCTCCTTATGTTACCTTAAATTGCTGCTATGAAGATTTTTTATTTTCTTGTTAGTAATACTCCAGGCAGCAGTAAGTCTTTTTTTTTTTCTTTTATCGATAGATCTTGAATCAAAAGAAAAAATCCACAAAATCCCAACAGAAAATCGCTAAAAAGGGTGATGGTAAAACCAAAAATTTTAAGTACAAGTTTTTAAATCAATTTGGCCTTATTTTAACGCTTGTGTCCAATTTCTCAAATGGAAAACGTCTTCTTGAAGGCAGCTGTTAGGTTTATCATTCTTTTATAATTGCAAGTTTTGAGTGTAAAAAGTTAAAAAATACCAAGCCAAAAAACTAACGTGTTCTGCACCTTGGGTAAACAAGCTAAAAACATGATAGAAACCTACACAACTTTTGGGGTTTGTTTTCCTTTTTTAAGTTTTTTTTTTGTTTTTTTGTTTTTTTTTTTTTTTTGGTTTGGTTTGGTTTTTTGTTGTTGTTTTTGCTTGGTTGGTTGGTTGGTTGGTTGGTTGGTTGGTTTAGTTTGGGGTTTGTGTGGTTTTGGGTTTTTTTTTGGTTTTGTTTTAGTTTTTTTTGAGGGGATGGGGGTTTGTGTGTTTTTCTTTAATTCACCCTAGAAAAAAATGCAAGTCATTCAAAAATGAAAGCATGTTCCAGGTATTTGCACCTTAACTACAACTATTTTATCTTCTTTAAACAAGTTGAAGGTCTGTCTCATAAGTTTTTACTTTATCTTTATGAACTAGAAAACATGTTTTGTACCCAGGATGGATGTTTTCCAGTTTACCTCCATTTTCAATACTGCAGAAGATCACGAGCCCTGCTTTGGAGCAGTAATTTGTCTGAAAACCTGGTGGCAGCCAGTGACCACTGAAGGTCTGGGATACTGTAATTCACAGTGGGAAACAGCTATGCTTTGAGCCTAATCCCAATGGTAAAATAGCTTTAATTAAAATGTAAGAATTGGACACTGCTAAGTGTTAATTACTATGTTTCTAAATACGCAAGAAAGTCATGAACAGTTTCAACTTTTTTTTTTTTTTTTTTTGCTGTTGGTGACTGAAAAATCCTTGCAATTTATCCTATTTATTATCCTTCAAATGCACAAAACTATCCTTTTGAAATACATTAAAAATGTGCAGTGCATAAATACAATCAAGTATGCACTGCAGCACACACTGCATTACAGAACACAAAAACCTGGGGGAGACTTTCCTCTCTTTTCTTTTTCTTTTTTTCTCTCAGTATTAATAGTCCTGAAGAAATTAAATTAGATTTCTCACATCTAAACTACACAAACATAGGGATTTTTCACAGAGAAGCACAATCAATCAGGTGGCAGCCAAGAGAATGGTAGTCTATATTGTCCAAATGAATAATAACATTGGTATTTCATTTATTGGTAGGACCGCTGGGTAATTTTAAATTTTAAATTCTCAGGTACTCTGAAATTGTGACACCTAACAGATGACAATGTATAAGACAGACCATGGCTATGTGCAAGTAAAGTAAAATAAAGTATAGAAGGATACTATAAAATGCACACTTAAGGTTTCTATTTTGATCAAATAATTGCAAAAATATTAGGTGTTAATTTCTTAAGTCCTAAACGCATTCCTCTAAGTATATGTAAGAAAAATAAGTAAGTATCTAGTACTCAGAATAAATCCATTAGGGTTTTTTTTCTAAATATGAAAGAATGGCAACCCAGTATGTGATGTGTCTGCAGTTTATTATAATCAGCTATTTCTGTTGCACTTGGCCAATCTTATTTTTACACCAGGTTTTTCTTCAGCATGTGAAAAGGGATTGTGGAAAGATGTTGCCCTCTTTTCAGCCTTCAAAATTGGAGTCAGAATTTCTTGTGCACTTTCATGTAAACAAAGCAATGTTTTCCATAATTCTCTCTATTGTTTACATTCTTTTTGTAGGAGGGACAATTGATGGACACTTTCTCAGACCAGTGGAATTGAAAAGGTTGAACCTCAGTCTTCCAATGTGGTCTAATTTCTGTAAATCTGTATAAACTGAAAGTGAAAATTAAACTCTCTCTTTTCCTGCTCCGACTCTGCTGTGGTCTCTGCGTCTCTCTTGGGACAGTGGTGTGCCAGAAAAAAGTCTTTCTTATATATAAGAAATCTATAACATTCCTGAAAAAATGGAATGATGATACTTCCAGTTAAATGGGAAAGAGTATGTATAAACACTGTGGAAATCCCCGTCAAAGAAGTTTTACCATAGACCCTGAATAAGACTGCTTTACTTATTGTGTGTTGTTTCATTGCTCAAAAGAAAGTTCAGGATATGATTTTTTCAATAAAATCCGCAAATATGGAGCCTAAATGAATGAAATAAATAGTGAAAAGTCAGATAGCAAGAGGTGAAAGACTGACAATTCTTAAACCCAATGGATGCCTTATATTTTATTCCACTTGAGCCTTGACAGAACCAGTTATCCCCTTCACACATATTCTTAATACCTTTCCATATTAATTGTACTTAAAATGGTACAGCTGGACAGCTTGTTGAAGATTACTTCTAAGGCATACAGCAAAAGAACCAAATCCATGAACGTACACTTCATAGTCATATATTCTGTTAAAAATTTAATTCCAGCCGAGAGAACATAAAGTCCAGCAATTTAGTTGGCTAATGGAAAGAGCTCTGTGCTTTCTGACACTGTTTGCAGTGTAACATATCATCTACCAGCTACATTCACCAATTATAAACATCCCTAAATTAGATTAATTAATTCTTTAGGGAGGTGTAGTGTAGCACTTAACTTTCCTCTCAGTACTTCCTCAGACTAGAACAATAATACATTCTTCAAAGTGCCAATGTATACATTCAAACTTCTCCAGCAAGAATTGGAAAAAGGTTTTTTAATGCATATTACTGATTTTTTGACTACTTGGATATTATATCCACATTCTGATATATTGCTTTATATATCTTATCTATACATCTTATTTTCCTTTGAATAACTGTTTCCTTTCAAAAAAATCAGTGAGATAGTTTTAATAATGGTGGTTTTTACGTGTTTCTTCAGTTACTGCATCCATGAAACTCCACATGGCTTTCCATTTTATGCAACAAGATGAATGGAGACTCAGTCCTTAGATGTAAGATTGAAAGTGTCAAATCTGTCTGCTGATTTCTTTGAATTACAAAGAGAAATTTCTCCACTTTACATTTGTTTGTTTTCATACGTGGTACAAGCTAGGAAACATTCTTGCATGCATTCAAAAATTCCTTATTAACAGTTACTAGATAAGTAAAAATATTGTTCATTTTTGATGATCAAAATGACGAACAAGATCACTTTCTTCCTTTCCAGTGAGACACAGTTGCATCACTAAGAGAAATACTATTGTATATGAAAAAATATTTAAGATAATATAGCTGCTTTTTTTCTGACCTTTTTCATTCAAAGTAAAATGTATGACTTTTAAAAGACGGCCTTGCAAAGTGATTTAAGTAGACTTTGGAAAGATTTGAATATATCCTAACCAAAACCAATTAAATTTTTCTTGTTATTCTTCTGCAAAATGAATCAGCTGAATTAAATTTCCAGTGAGTTTTAATTCTTTTTGACACATGTTTATACAAAGTACCAAGGTAAATAAGGAGAGAATCATACAAATACCCAAACTAGAAACTTTCCAAAATTTTTCAGTCTTAGCTGACCTTGGTATTGCTTGTCCTACTGATCAGAAGGATTAGTCAGACTTCATTTTGACAAAGAGGCTGACAAATTGTTTCTATAGCAAAGGCTAATACCTACGATTGATTGCATTGTCACTATAAACTGTTGCCATCTAGACCATGTCTCATATCCAGAGGCATATTTCAAGTGTTTATTTTGCAATAAAAGATCCTTTAAAACACTGTATCATCTATGACTAATGATGCTTCTTAGACTACAAAGAAAAGTAATCTCTCCAATGTTTGATTCTGGGAAATCATACAAAAGAAAAAAGGGATGAAAATGGTTGAATTCACAAATTCATAAGGAATCTTTTATTTCACAACTATATTTAACATCTTCTCAATCACAGATGAAATTGAAATTGTAGCCTTTTATTTAATCTTTAATAAATCCTATTGTAATAATTTGGAGGCTAAGATTATTAGCTCTCCAAATCTACATACTGTTTTGAGATCACTGAGACCTCTGCAGACATTTACGTAGTCACAAAACAATGTAGTCAAGAGAGAGGTAGTGGCATAGTGACAAAAAGAGGATGAGGAGCAATGGGGTGGAGAGGAAATCTGAGTATCCACACTGGATGTTTGTGCGGGTGGTGTGACAATTCTTTAGTCTATTTAACAGTAGGATGCTTAAACATATAAGTGAGGTTCATATAGGATGCAGATTTTGAACAAAAATTATAGAATTCCCACATAATATCTATATTTCTGATTTATTTGCCACTGAAAGGGATTATTAAGGCCCATTTGAACTGGGATGTGGGCCTACATAGTTTCAAGCATATGAGCACTAGAGAAGCAGAATAGAGTTGCTGTACGGGTTGCAAAGCAATTGCAATACATCTTTGGTATCAAAAGGCAAAAAGGTTTTCATATCTTAAACAAATACCAATTGTGTTTGACTATACCAAATTTCCATCAGTTTTGCCCATGTAATCCTATAGTGACTGGTGTTTGTTGGAACCAGCAGAGTCATAAAAAATCCAATGAAAATGCAAACAGAACAAGTTCATAAAAATCTTAATCCCTTCTCAATTCATGATTTGAGAAAGATATATTGATTGAGTATAAAAGATGACTGACATTCAGTGGGTCCCTTAGAACCTTAATGTCCCTATGACTGCAAAGTACAACCTTGACTGAAGGAAATGTATGTTTTACCTCTTAAAACCTTAAAAGCTATCAGCAGGAGCAAGCTGGAAGGCATTTATAAAACTCTATTCATTGAGAATACAGTGTTTGTTATCTTAATGGTATCTATGAAACATTGTGAATCACTAGCTATCCCTATTAAATCTACTTTCATGTTTCTTCTCTCTCTTGCTCTCTCAACTCCATTTGGAGAAGTTGATGAGGCTGAATAAAGACTGTAATAACAGGATTTAATGGGTATAGTATCAGTAGGTAGACAAGGTCATAAGTTTTGGGTAAGTAGCAGCAAAGGCAAAGGCAAGAACCATGGTCTTAAATCAAAACCTTTCACAAAGCTATTGTTAGTTAATATCCTCAGAAGCTGACTTACTTCCTTCTTGGGTGAAATTCTTTGTTCATAAAGAAAAATATTAGATTGTTAGTTCTGTAATCTTTTTCCTTTGTTTATTTTTCATTTTTCTTAGTTGTTAATCTTTACAAAGGCACATATAAGGAAGACCAGCTCTGCAACTAATTTTCCATGGTTACAGAAGAATTTTTGATTCTAAATCCTTTGGAAAATCTGTGATTTTTCTGAATCATAGAATAGTTTGGCTTGGAAGGGACCTTTAAAGGTCATCCAGTCCTACAGTGCTCTGCAGTGAGCAGAGACATCTCCAAATGGATCGGGTTGCTCAGAGCCCCCACCAACCTGGCTTTGAATGTTTTCAGGGATGGGTCATCTACCACCTCTCTGGGCACCCCATTCCTGTGTTCCACGATCCTCATTGTAAAAAACATTTTCCTTATATGTAGTCTAAGTCAACCATCTTTTAGCTTAAAACCATTGCCCCATATAATAGGCCCTGATAAAAAGCTTAAACTGTGGCTAAACAAACTTTCCACAGGAGAATGCAATGCAGTGTGGAGGTTATTTCATAGATGATGTCAGCTTCTAATCAGGGTTGTCAACTTGGCATGTGACATTAAGCTTGTTTTAATACATGGAATTGAGTATTTTATATTTTAGGTGATTTGGTAACCACTTTTCCGAGAAATAAATTTCTAGTGAATGTTTGTACTTTTTAATTTCTTATCCTATCATATGGAAATATCAAAAGAACTTAGAATCCATCAAATCCAAGAATGAAGCTCATATATTTGGTCAAGTTATTTTATTGATAGTGCTGCTAAAACAGTAGTAGTAGATTGCCTAATTACAAATACACAGATTTTCATATATAGACATTATTCTTCTCCTGCTCTTCCTTTTCTTCCTCCTCTTGCTCACAAACATTAATCTTCATTTCTTCCTGTGAAGCCTTGAACCAATGCTGTTCTTGAGCCAGATTGCCAGACTGTTTTTTCTCTTCCCAGCTACAATTACTTCATCCACGTCTGTCTCCCTTCCACCCCTCAATGATTGCTGCATTCTCCCTTCCACCTCCTGTCTCTTCCCCAGATCTTTTCCATCCCCTCACAATTTCCTCTCCTCTTTCAGCTGAGGAGCTGTTCTGCTCCTAAATTCTGACACATTGAAGTTTTTGGTGTAAGTTTTGTTTCCATGTATATCAAAAATGTAATAAAAATGCATATATTTCTTCAATATTGACTTAACTCAAAAGTTTGTAATATTCAGAATTAGCTTTGCAAGTGAGTTCAGTGAAACCCCACTAAAAACAATTGACATTAGCCCATCTTAGCAGTGAGGCTTATCAACACATGGACTAAAGCGAACCTGTATTCATCAGAATAAAATCAGAAATAAGAATTACAGCCAAATAACAGATTGATTTAAAGGAGTGATAAGATTAAGGGAAAATAATTATATTTGATGTAAGCATCAATAAGAAGGGATCAAACAAAACATTTGAATCATAACCTCCTAATAAAACATTCACTTCGAGTGTGTACTTTGCAAACATATAATATCCTACTTGGCATTGCTTTTTGGTTGATTAATTCTCTCCAAGTGTAAGCCAGGCACTTTCCCTTACACGCTTCAATACCCATATTCATCAGTCAAGGCATTACATAATTTTTTCCTACCGTTTTCAGTTACCAAGAACTTGATTGAATATATGGATATACAACAGAGGGGTAAAACATCCTCCCAATCTGTTTATTACAGTAACTAGAGATAATACAGTAGCAGTGCATAATAATAATAAAACAGATCCTTTGCTGGTCTAGTGATTTCATGAGCAAGGTTGATTGCTGACTGATGTTCTGATTCTATATTTAATTAGGGACTCACTCACCCCTAGTGAAGACATCAACTGGCTGCACAAAACAAATAATAAGAAGAGCAGTACTTCCAATGTATTAAGGAACAAGCAAGACTACCTCCATTCTTTCCCTGTGTATTTGAATTTTCTGGCAGGACCCTTAGCCAAACAATGGTTCATCCTCATGACACCTGGGTGAAATCAATATGAAATCTGAATCATCAGGTAAAAAGCTCTTTTATTTAGTTGGTGGGTTTGATTATTTTATGGTTTCGCCTTTTTTTCTTACCAGGTACATGATTTTCTTCCACTGACAAGATACTTCTACATCCTGGTCAATTCAGAACAAAGGAAATGCAGACTAGACTTTTTTTTCTTTTTTTACCCAAAGTCTGAGTGCAACACTACAGCCTGCTAACTTTCCAACTGCTACAAGTGTTACTGCACAATCCAATAAACTTCCTAAGGTCCCTAAATTTGCTAGGTTTCTGGGCACTCTGAATGCTGAGGTTTAATGAACTCCCACTTGCACGATTTATGATTATTTCATTATAAATCCAAAAATTTAATGATAAACTTCAATCAGCCACAACACTTCAAATGTTTCTGTGGTTAGAATGGAAACCAATCTGAGGTGCACACTGTGTATTTTGGTCTCATGTATTTCACCATTAATGATTTAACTATTAAATGCTGTCACTTTTGAAATAGAGATGGATAGTCTTCTTTTTATAAGATTGACAGTGATTTCTTATCTCTACCAATTATTACTGGCAATATATTGAACAGTAATCAGATTTTTCCTTCATCAGCATGAATATTTAAATTTTGAGTAGAGCAGATTTTTTCAGTCAAGGACTATATGTAAAATATTTGAGATGGAGAAAAAGCGACCCAAAAATGACATAGGATCCATTATTTTAGATTTTTATCACTAAGACCCGTCTTAGGTGTACAAATATAATTTCATTTCATTTAAAATATTTTATGCTATATTCTTTTCTGTAATAACAGAGGAGCAAGCCCTGCTCATAAAATGAAAATAGCTTAAAAAAACCTTCTAACATAGAATACACCAAGATCAAAGGAAGAAACCCTGCTAGTTTCCAAAGATACCAGAGTCGAGTAGGCTGCTTTGCAGTGATGAACCAGCTATAGGACTCACCAGAAGACTATTAACAGAAATTATTAACAAAACTGAGATGACACCAAATGACTTGACAGCAAGTCAAAATGAAAAAAAACCTGTACTTTTTAAACACTAGATAGTTTTTATTTTTAATAGTTTGTGAAAAGTTAGCCATGGAAGTCATAAATTATACTTTAGGAGCTTTGAAATTGTTCTGTTTTTTTAAATCACTCTTCAGCAGTGTACAGTGTCTTGAGACAAAGGGAAGAAAGTAGATATACTTAAGCAGTTTCTAGGAACACTAGGTGAGAGTGTCAGAAACATGGAAAGGCGACAATTTTGAATATGTTGGGAAAATGAATTAGTTTATATTCACATAAATAACTCTAGGCTTTGTATAAGTAAACTTTACCAGTATATGCCTAATAAAATATATTTTCTGGTAAAGACTTCTAAATCTTTACATATCTTTACACTTTACACAAATATTGTTGTGTATCAGAACTATCAAAACAGATAGTCATGAATGGCCCCCCCAAATTATCTCTGTTAAATAAATATATCAGTACACCTCTAAACTGAAGCCTCTACAACACTGGACTGTCTATGATTCTATGTGACAAACAGTACATGCTGCTTTAATCACACAAAAATTGCAGCATGCTTATTTTGTGCAGTTTTGTCTTTTAGTTCCTTTTTTCTTCAGCTCATGAGTCTTTCAATCCTTAAGGCTTTTTATATAAAAAAAAAAAAAAAAGATCAACAGATTTGGTGCACACGAGGACATGCAATATTCATATAAGTGAGATATAAAGCAGTTTGATAACTGCAGTGAATGTAGATCTATGCTACCATAAAAAAGAAGACAGGAAATATTGGGGAAATTACAAGGTAGTCCAGCCTAGCCAGTGTCCAGAGTTAGATATACCAGTCTCTTTCTTGTTGCCTTGTAAAATAGAGCGCTTATCTTTAAGGTTATGCAGTCAGAATATTACAAGTCAGGATAAAGGATGCCATTTGTAGCCCTGCTTGAAAACTGATGGGTTCTGTTTGTGTTTAAATTAATCCCTTCTGCCTCTGAATAGACTGATATGGGGATCCTAGCAAAAATAGAACTCATCAAAGCAGAACTTTCCACATCTTCAGGGAACTATCATTGAACTAGTGCCTCTCTTATAAAGCATCTTCAAAACCACACACAGCTCTCTGTTTTCCCTGATTTGAATACTGTCAGCTGCTACTATATGTCACTAGATGACTGACATCTAGTAGCACTTTCAGTTGCCTTATTCAAAGTTAATTATTTTTTTTTTCAGAAATCACTATTGAAAAAGACCTGGACTGGGAGCGTCAATGTGTGCTGGGCTCTCACTGAGACTTTGAGGCAGGATATTCATCAGATTTCTGCATCTAGATGTATAGAATTACATAGATTTCCTAGTCTGGTTAGGGCCAGTGGACTTCATATCAGGAATTTCAAGAAAAAAATTATTTTGTTATCCCTTCCCAAAACCATATTTAAGATTATTTGTTTCAATAATGTGTGATCACTACTAATTTTACTTTCTTATATCTTTCCTATCCTATCTTATCCTTGCATAACTCTTTTAAAACTCTCAAAACTTGAATTATAAAAGTAAAACATTCTAACAATTTAATTAAAGACAGACTGATGTTTTAAAGTCTGGGGAATATTTTTAAAAACTTACAACCTTTTTTCTTTTATTTTCTATCATACAAATTTTATCAGAATAAAATGAAGACTGTACAGAGAACATACTTTCCTCATGCAAAAGAGCATATCTGCTACAGAATTTTTTCTACATTCTTTTCAAGTCGTGTGTTATTTCTGACATTTCAAAACTATAAAACTAGCAGAAATAGCACCTACTAATAAAGACCATTCCCTGGTCTTTCCTTAGATTTATTTTATAATCCTCAGTGGTTCAGTGCAGTAAGGCTTCTTTATTATATCACTCAAAAAAAGCAAAAGAATAATTTTACATCCTTTGTAATACCTCACTAAAGAGGCCACTTTCTTTTGTCTTAAACTTTTACCCTCTTCACCACAGATTTTTGTCAAAGGAACAGCCTGACCTAGTGGGTAAAAATCCTTTGTTTTGAGAGTGGTGGGGCCCTGGCACACATTGCCCTGAGAAGCTGTGGCTGCCCCATCCCTGGAAGTGTTCAAGGCCAGGTTGGGTGGGACTTGGAGCAGCCTAGTCTTGTAGAAGTTGTCTGTTGGAGTCCAGGGCATTGCTTTGAATACCCTGGACTGACAGAGACCTGTACAGGGGGGTTTGGAACCTGTACAGGGGGGTCTGGGATCTGTACAGGGGGGTTGGAGACCCTGG
>VZUI01057837.1:0-17583 GCA_013401135.1 Cettia cetti
GAGGAGAGGAGAGGAGAGGAGAGGAGAGGAGAGGAGAGGAGAGGAGAGGAGAGGAGAGGAGAGGAGAGGAGAGACAAGGCATGTATTTCATTCATGTTCTTATTAGACTGGTGATGAATGTTTCACCCTTGTTTTGGTTAAACTTCCATGAGACAGCATTAGTTTGTTGTTCCTGCTGGAAACAGTGGATGGGTGCTCTTCAGAGCTGTGATGTTTTTTCAGTTGAAGCACACAACTTTTACCCAAAATGCTGTGGGACTGGACATGTTCTTGGTGCATTGAAATTACTTTGGTTTTTTGTCAAAATATTTGATTCCTGTTGCCCAAAAGTTTCTTTTATTTTGAGCAAGCTTCCTGACTATAAGTCAGAGAGGCACTTCTAAGCATATACAGGGAAGAGTTTACAAAAGTCTCTTGGTGGGAGCTCAAACAAGTTTGTTTTACAATTTTTCAAATAAATCTAGATTTTTTTTTTAGCTGGCTGCTCTTTTCACCATCTTTCGCAGAAAAGTTGCCCTTTCACTGTGAAATGGAGCAATTATCAAAATATTGTATTTATAAGCTGTCTATTTTTGCTCATTGTACTGCATCTAGTCTTTCCATTTGGCAGTAGAGGGACTTAAGCTTTTGAAAATTGTATTTAAAAGTTACCAGAAATCACCTGAAAATGAAGATAACATTTCAATTAAGTTCATTTTCAATTCAGTTTATTCATGTTAAAGATTCCATGCTGTAATATGGAACTATTTCTGCAAGATCTGAGCTTTTCTTGAGCCCTTCTTGCCGAAACCCCAAGTTCCCCCTGAAACTCACATAAGCTGAAGAGTCTATCTGGCAACATAATCTTGCAAGTTTGGATCCTATGGGAAGTGTTTCCTTACAAAAAAAGTCTTATCCTTTGATGCTCTTCTTTCTAATTGTAGTATTTCTAGCATTCTAGCATTGTATTTCTCACTTTCTCTGTTTGTCAGTCCCTTTTATTATCTACTGGATCAATTAATGTTTTTCACTCCACTGTAGGTGGGGAAAAAGTAATTAGACTACTATGGGGGATACTTATCTTTTCCTCTTAAACTTTAATCTCTAATTTTTGATTATTTGTTAGATCATTTTCAAACCAGAATTTTATATTAAAGTTTTGCTTCTAATCTGATTGGTCATTTGGTTATAGCACATGTGCAGTGACTTTACATCCATTTTAAATTATATAATAACAGAAAAATACAAAGGGAAAACTGAGAAGAGAGACAAAACAGATGACAAAATCCTATATGAGACTATCATAGGGATCCTACAATTCTGTTGTTGCACTTTAAGTCTGGTGAGATTCAGACTCATCATTCCATTTTCATTCAGTGAAGCAAATCTTGCCAAAGCATATTTTTTTCCTGTCCAATTATTACGCAGTGTTGAGTTTGTACCACTTATTATGGTACTAATTAGGCAATCTCTAAATTTAATATCATCTGGAGAAATTTATTGATAAAGCTGCCTGGCTGTAAATTCTAAACATGAAGGAAGTAGGAGGAAACAAGCTGAAATTAGACCCTTTATTTATAGTTAATGTTATGGAAGACCAGAGGGAGATGCATCTATTTCTATCATGACTAAGCATAGATTGGAAAATGGATCATTACAGTGATACTCTTTCTTTCCATGTGGCTGGTGTGCATAAATGACTCTACCACTCTTGCTGCAACTTTCTCAATCTGACTTGATCTGACAAAAGCTGAAGAACACAACACTGTGTAGATGTTCAGATAACAAAAAAAAAAAAAAAAAAAAGAAAAATGGAGAGAAAGACAGGCCCACAGGCTGCAAGCAGGCATAGAAGGTATCTCATCAGGATCCTGAAAAAGGAATCAAAGTAGGGGGGGAAAAAAGGAAAAAAAGGGCAAGAAAATAATCACTCCTTGTAATGCTTGGCTGGCATTCCTGGAAAAGTCTGAACTTTGTTGCTGCTTCTGGCTATCTGTACAAATCATGTTAACAAAAGATTTTCTGTGTGTATATATATTTAATATGTGTATGTATATATGTGTGTGTATATTAAATATTATTTCATAAGCACTTAAACTCTATAGTTCATTATTTGATTTACTGTAATTGGGACTTTTACTTATAATTTTTACCATTGCTTATCAAATTAAGTGCCATCCTTAAATTTCTTTAATATTTGCAAGTCTTCTGACAGGAGTTGCAAAAATGCTTTAGAGTTTCAGAAGTGAAATACTTAGTAAATGGCAAGGTACTGGGTAGCTGCTTTGGCATTTGGAAGATGGTAATGTGGAGAAAACTGCTGGAGCATAATCCTTTAAAAATAGTCTTTGATTTTTTTGGAGTATCCTTGCGAGGAAAATCTGGACTCACAAAATGTGTATTGCCAGATTAACTGAATCCTCAGATGAAATACTGACTTAGATTTGAGGCCATATAAATTAGACTCCTAAATTGTAAGAAACTGAAGAGGTAAGATCCCACTGATGGAATTCAGCTCACTGAATGATTTCTTTTCAAAGAGTATCTAGGGTTAGCTGTTTGCCTGGTTTGCCTCTTCAATCAGTGGCAAGAAATAGAAATTTCCAAGGACAATTAATGCAATCTTCAGAGAAGTATCTCCCCTCACTCAGCACTAACTGATAATTTCTTTCTGCCCTGAAGCTTGTATATAAAGTTCCATTATATATTCTGAATTCTAATTCTTTCCAATGCAAAAACTCCCCATTTTCTGACCTGGATCCATTGTAAAAAACAATCTTTTGATGATGGGGGAAAGCATACCTAACACATTGAGTCTGAGATAAGTGATTTCTTTGTACTAAATAGACAGGTATATTTAGTTCCATGTTATGAACCAAAAAGACATTTTGAGAAATACATTAACTTGTTTTGGTATCTTAAAATTTAAAAGTGACAAAGAAAAGTAAAATACATAAGTGTCCTACACTGTTAATTTGTGTTTTACCAAAGAAATGAACTGTTATGCCTCATTTTGTCATGAACTCTAAACAGACTATTCAGAAGCATAATTTACACTGTTGCCACTCAAAGTGTCTGGTTTAGTACATGTAGAGTGATATGATTTAATTTTTCTAATGATATTTATATTATAACAATTAAGGGTCATACTGGCACAAAAGAGGAAATAGATTTTTATGAGAAATACAAAGAATAGAAAAATCCCCTTGCTTATGTTAATGTGTTCTGAATGTAGAAGCAAAATGGAAAGCAGGATTTTTAAAAAATTCTTTTCACAAAATACCTTCCTTGTTCAGGCAGTGAGATACAAAATGAAGTGTGTGTTACTATGAGATAACATTCACCTCTGGGGCTGTTGTAAAGGAAAAAAAATACAAATTGCAATCTAAAGAGAGCTTTTGCCCTCAAAGAACTTGAGAAAATTGGTATCACTGCTAAAAACACTCTAAAGTACCTAATTAGGATTTTGGAGATGGGATTAACGAACCTTTTTCAAGAAAAAGAATCTGCGCTTGTTAGAGCAATGATATATATTTATACTTATTCAAAAAAGAGTATGGAAACATAAGGGCTGAATCCCTTTCTTTCATATGTGCTCTTAAATACAGCATTTTAAATATACAAAAAGAACATCAAACTTTCAAGGAGGCAAGCCATCAAAAGTTAGGCTACTAATGTAACTTTAATTTACCCCTTGTGCTCATGTCCTAGAATAGCTGTCTCAGTTTAAGATCATTACTTATCTGTAATGGAACAGGTTTTTATTGTTTTTGCAGTGATCATGGATTCAGCTGAAGACAGTTGTTCCCTTCAGTTAGCTCCTATTTACACTTACGAAAATCAGTGAAATAAACTTTCCTCTCCATTTTTAAAATTTTTTGAACCATTCTTACTGTTTAGCTCTTACTGTCTTATACATTTATTTCCCTTTTTAGGCCCACCGACACTGAAAAGAGTGGACTCCATTTACCTTACATATGAACTCCTATTTACCCATTCTAGTACAAGAATAGTTTCATTTCTGTTGGAAATTATATGGCATTGCTGTTTCGTACTCAGCATTACTCCTAGAGAATTCTCACATACTCCTATGCAAAATCCCTGTTCTGTGAAGAAACTATTTTCCCCCCATATTTCTGCAGATGACTAATCAGGTCCTAGTAGTTGCAATATATATTCCTGACTAGACATTTCTTCAGATGACGGAAGTTCTATCCAGAATTCTCGTTGTCAAATATCATCTGTACTTACCACTTCAACTGAAGTCACATTTGACCTTAACCAATGCTCACTGAAGATTTAAAAGCCTTTTTTACCAAGTTATTTGTGAGAAATATGAGAAATATAAACTTTTTTTTTTAATTATTATTATTAGTGTAAGTACTGAGTACAGGAAGATTCCAACCAGTGACACCCAGGTTTTCTTTGGTGAACTGCAGCTGTGGGTACTCTGAGGTTCAGAAGTTATCCCACAGCACCTCTTGGTGCTTGACCGCACATTGAATGTATTTCTCCCTGTACTCTTCCCGACTAATTGAAAAGCCAGGGTCATGACTGAGCTGTTGTGGTTTAAGCCCAGCTAGAAATTATGCACCCCTCAGCCACTCACTCAATCCTCTTCTCTTCCCCCCCAACCCTGGTGGAATGAGGGGAAGTGTCAAAAGTCGAATTTATAGATTGAGATAAGAAGACTTTAATAGTTGGGGGAAAAAAAAAAAGAAAAGAAAAGAAAAGAAGGAAGGGAAGGAGAAAGGAAAGGGAAGGAGAAAGGGAAAGGAACCCTCACAAACACGTGATGCATGATGCAATTGCTCAGCACCTGCTGACCAATGCCAGACTCCCCTTCCTAAACCCAAACTGGCCATCCTTAAGGTAACTCCCCAGTTTATACTCTGGGCATGACATTCTGTGATGTGGAATATTACCTGTCCCAGTTATGCTCCCTCCCTGTTTCTTTTTTGTACCTTCTCACTGGCAGAGCATAAGATACACACACAAAAAAATAGTGCTTAATTTTGGATAAGCATGACTTAAAAAAATGTTATTAACACCATTCTATTTGGAATTCAAAACACAGCACTGTAGCAGCTATGGAGAAGAAATTAACTCTATCGCAGCTGAAACCAGGAGACAAACTCATCAATATTTTATGCTAGTCAGCTGCAAAGTTTTAGGCAGGTGTAGGTCATATCCAAAAAAAGGCTTTCCAAATAACAATATCTTACTGTTTTTCACCATGTATCTAAACCCATTACAAAAATTCAAAGTACTAAAAGAGAATGAAGAAATAATAAACAATGGCTCAGTCTGAACTGAAGAGATGTTTAAGAAGACATGTCTCATCAGAGGCCCCCCAATTTTTGCACAGATATCATTCAAGGAAAGATACCAACCAGCAACTTCAACCTGGTTGAGACAGTTCACATTCTTTATCATGAGTTAGAGCCTGTGTCTTTACTTGACTGTATTGCCAATAAATCCAAAAGGTATAAGGCTTGTCTGCAATTTTTTTGAGCAAATATTAGTCAAACCTGACAAACAACGGGTGAACTACTAGAGTGCTTTATATTTTGGTTTCTTAACATATACTTACCTCAGAAGAAGTTAACGCTTTATCATCTATATTTCAGTGATGGTGAAACAAAAAAACAGCAAAAGAACCACAAAGCATAAATAACTTACCTTATACATCAGTTATTATAACTTCAGTATATTCATGGCAGTATGGCAAATCATATATTATGTATGTATATATCTGCATATTTTAGTCTATAATTAATTAGCTTGGTATTCTACAGTGTGCTGCTTTCTAGTTCATCAAGCACAAGATACAGAGTTTATAAGGTGCAGGATAAGAGGCTGTACAAAGGGTCCTAGCCTTCTTGGCAATGGAAGAAGTGAATGATGTGTCTTATTGTGTGGCTTATTGTGTGATATAGTAACTTCTCAATGGGAAAGTTTTATGGGATAAACTATTTGATTGCTGGTAATGAGCGCCACATAAAGAAATTGAAAACTTAGATGAGGAAACTCTTATTCAAAAGAAGTGTTTTTCATTAGTTAAAGATTTATCAGGAAGGTGAGAATGCCTCTTAAAAAGATATCATAGACATCACAGAAGATAAATAGATGGGTATCCCATGTAAAATACTGCTTTTTTTCCACAGAATAAATCTTTTCCTGTCTTGAACTACTACTGGTTTATCTGCTTAGTCTTACAGGTTTTGGAGAAGGTGTTTGGGAAGTGTAGAGCTACTTCGTAAAAATCCTTCCAGACTATGTGTGCAATGACTGCTTTTTCTGTGACTTCATGTTCTAGCATCCTGCCTTAGCCTCTGGGGTTGGAATTTATTTCATATAACTTTAGACAGATAAAATTTACACATCCAAGTATGAGATAGTCACCTATGCTCCACTCACAGTCAAAGAAGAGAAACGAGAACCTCCAATGAGGAAATTCATCTGAACTGTCTTATATGGCTATAGCCATACAAGACAAATGTCCCTCTGGTGCCCATTTCTCTTCACTGACTATAAAAAGAGAACCACATGAGTACAACAGACAGCAGGTATAATTTTTAGATGCTTAAACTAAGCCAGATGTATTCAGCTCTACATTCTTAATTTGTTCCTTTTTGTCTTTGTATTTATTCATTCAAAATCAAATGGTTTCAGCTCTAAGCACTGAGAAAGACCCACCATTGAAAATCATACTAGATTTGTGGTCTTCTGGAAGGTGTGCATTGGCATTAATATCTTTGAAAGGATAAGCTGAATTTGGATCTCCTGACTTCTGGGGCATTTTCTATCTGGTGATTCATTGAATATAGAATTTTGTGTTATCTGGCAAACTCATCTCTGAATACTATTTTGAAAAAGGGGTTGATGGATATGGTTTAAAATACAGGAAGATCCAACAAGGCAAGATATGATGAGACATTTTCTATTAAGTTGTGGAATCTTAAAGACCTAGTGGGTCTTGGATGTTCCAGAGGTTTATTGCAATTCATTGAACACTGTAGTATAAAAAGTCATTTTGTGAATGTAGGATTTTGTGCCTTAGCATCAAATTATTTCACCTGCTTCACCTTGAAATGTGTTACTGAATACCCCTGATAATTATTCCCATTCTGAACTTCAAACTTATACTAGATATTAGACATGAACCTCATTTGTACAAGTACTAAGTTTTTTTTCTGTTGTTAGATATTTAATTATACTCCTGTCTATAAAACAGAAATATTTTTTTCTTAATAGCTATTCACTTGCTCATAAACTGGAAGAAGTAACATCATTACTAAATATAAACAAATCTACATCTTCCAATAAAATAATTGGAATAATTAGAATTGTCAGTAGCAGTTTAAAATAGTGCAATGACTTATGTTTCTTCTGATGGCAAAAAGTCTTAATGACATAAATCAGTAGTCTATCCAGAACACATAAGCTTTCCTATTTAGATATTTCAGTCTTCTTCTGTTCAGTGTGTAATTAATCTGTCAAAATTTTGTCATCCCCTTCCTTGAGTGATTTGACACCTTATAACCTTTGGAAAAATTCAGCTTTAACAATTCATCAAATTAAACATGGGTGAGAATGGAATACAGACCATTAGCTAGGTGAGCCTTTAACTGAATTTAAGATTTAGATGTATATGAAGATAAAATTTAACTTGCTTTCATTTACTTGTACATTCATTGAATACTGAGAATGAGTAATGATGTGTTCACTTGTGAAATGCACTCATTATATTTCATGACCCATGATCAGTTTACAGCCACATAAAAGACAGATTTTATCACAGAGATGACACCTGGAACAAGGAAAAAAACTATTGATTGTATTAGATGAGGCACTTGAAGAAATTGCAAGTGATTGACTATTAACACACTGTCATAAAATCCAGCCCTAACAAGTGAAGAATCCACTGTTTTAATCACAGAGGGAAAATTAAAGAATAAGGCTGTCAATATCTCCTACAGAATAAATCAATTTTAAATAACAAATTAAGCAGAAATAATGGCTAATCTTTGTCCAAGCTGTTTTCAATGTATTTTAGATACATTTTTAGGTGTGTGTTTTTTTACACTATAATTTTAGAAATCCCTCATTCAACCTGTTGGAGGAGGTTTTCTTCTCTTCATTCTCTTAGAGGAAGTCACAGTTCAATACTTAGGGATGTTGTTTAAGTCATCAGATGCCCTTTCATGAATGTTATTTCCAGCCTCACAATGAAACTTGGCTGCCACTACTTCTTAGATAAATGATGCATGTGATGTGTATTTGTGTTGCCACAAAATTACTGAGTAGACATTTGCTGAGGTCTGTCTTCCCTGATTAAAGGATGGATAAAATAATTTTTAATGTATAACTTCTTATTGCTATACTGGACCCTAAGATTTTTCACACAAAACAAATCCTCTTTCCTATCTTCTAGTGTCTTTGAAACAATGCACTTACATAAAGCATATTAATACTATCCACTTTAAAAGACATTGCATCCCTGAAGAAAGGAATTAAGTAATTAATGCCTCCAAGAACCATTTCTTCCTAATCATGATGAAATATTTTCTCTTGCCCACTGTGCCAAACACCTGCCAAGCACATGTTCAGACTTGGCTTGACAATTTACAGCACAGCTGTGTGGCTCTGTTCAATTTTTAGTCATCACAGAACTGTGAGTTTGCCCTTGCTAGAATGAGTAAAAATCTGTGTTTAGCTACCCATTGGTCATTAAAGTTCAAAAATTAAGTTATCATATAGTTCCAGGGTTCCCACTTGTGTCGGTATATAAAAGAAGATGTGTCTACAGAGGTACGGTCCAAACTCAGGTTATTTGAGAAAGCAACCTAAATTAGAATTTATTTAGTCTGTATATATTATATATTCTCAAATATTTTTGAATAATCTTTACCATACATGTGGAAGTGGTACAATGTCTTCAATAGAGTCAATAATTAAAAAAAATAAAAAATATGTGCTTCTAAATTTATTAGATGCCTCTGTGTTTGCAGTACATCTTTAACAGGATATAACTCTTATGTAGTCTGAAAGAAGTAGAGATCAAAGAGCTTTTGTGGATCTTGTCTTCTGTCTCTAGAATTCAGTCTAAGCAGAGTAGAAGGTTGTATTGGCTGAGATGAAATTCAAAGATTTTCAGGAATTTATCATGGACTTTGCCTTTGAAACAAGACATTTATTTACAAATGAGATCCTACTTGATAAACTGGACAAAGTTTATCAAACCAAATAGATTTGTATGATAATTCAGCTTTTTTCAATAATGTAGTGTGAGAAGGAAGTGGCTTCTTCTCTGAGGGAGATTGCTGTACTCATTCATTTAACCTAGGGGTAGGCATTTTGGTGCAAACTCAATTTTAGCTCAATGCATAGAAAATAAATAATGTATTCCATATCCTTTAATTTTATTACAGATTAAGCCTTTGAGAAAAAGAAATTACAGAGATTCAAAGATAAGATCCAAGATATGTAATGCCCATGTACTTCATTTACTTCCCTTTTGTTCAGTTTCTGATAAAAACAATGGTAAAAAGGTGTTAAAAATAGAAGGATGATAGAAGCTTGTGAGAGAGGGGAGTTCTATAGGCCAACTCAAAACATTCCCCAGTTGTGAAAGCATCAGAGTGCTTTGTTAGAGCTGCATTTAGTGGCATTTGGGTGCATAATGGTCTGCTTCTAAGATGGAGAGTGAATGATGAGCTATGAGTGAGATAATAAAAGAAAACCCTGTGGAGGAGTCTCTTGTCATGCTTACACAACCCCTGGGTTGTAAAACTCCCCCTCCTTCCCTATCCCATTGAATCACTGATGGGGCATCCTGGCTCAGAAGCCTGAGAGGCAGCTGTCATGTCTTAGAAGGTGTCATAAACAATCAAAGGCTCCTGAAGCACTCCCACAGTAATTTATGAGGCCTTCCACTAGAAGACTGACCTCTCTGAGGGGAGGTACCCAGGAATTCCCACCTAGACTGAGGGTATTTTAGCCCATTGAACTTTGTGTTTTGGAGGATTCCCCCTCCACCCTCACCCCCAATATACCATCACTTCGACCGAGGGACATCTAAGCTGCAGCAATCTAGATCATGGAAGGTTGACAGGGCGATGAGATTTTCACCCTCTCTCTCTCTCTCTCTCTCTCCCTCCCTCTCCCTCTCCCTCTCTCTCTCTTTCTCTTTTCGCTTACAAATGTCCTTGGCTGATATTTTTGTGCTTTTACATTGCAATGCTTTCATATTATTACTATAGACAATAACAATCAAAACAGCTACACACCTGCTTTCCTTTGCAACCAAATTGTTCTAAAATAAACCATAATACATTTTTATAGATGTGTATATATATATGTATCTACAAACATTGATCATTCAGTGTTGTTTCACTCTAATCCACCCCAAGGAATCTATTAACAAGAACCTGGGTTACTCTTGTCTCCTGGTACAGGTTGTGACAAAGCACAAATACATTGGCTTGCTATAATTTGTCTTTTAATTTTTAACAAGACAGTGGAATGAAATTGACTATATAGGGTACATTTTGCTTAGTAAAATTGAACAATCAGTTGAAAAAGCAGCTGGTGACGTAGTCAACACTCTTCAAAGCTAATTGAGAATGATAGAAAAAAATCTGATGTAATATATAGCTGCACAGATTTCCTTCTCACCTCAGATACTCATTACACACACCTGTTCTTCATTCCCAATAAAAACCACAACTCCTCTCTTTCTTCCAAAAAAACCTCATCAACAACCCAGAAAAAAAAAAGCTCAAGTGAAGAACGTGTTGAATTCTATCAACCTTGGATTAAAAGTTGCTCTAACCATTATCAACTTCCAATGCAATTTCAAGTATATAATCAAGGTATATGTTCTTCATTAAATTTAAAAATATTATGACTTTTGTTATTGTGGTACCCATAATATGAAAAATTACCTTTTTAGATACAGAGAAATTGTTACAATGAAACACTTTGTCATCTAAAAGACACAGCAAATAGAAATGTTGATTAAAATACATGTTTTGAAAGAAGAAAATCCATTTTGATAAGTTAGTGTGTTTCTAAATGCTGATGACATCTTCCTGACTATTTTCAGGTGTTTAAATATCCACAAAGCATTTTTATTAGTTCAGATAATAAATCAAGCCACATGTAAAAAATTAAGAAAAAAATACTTTCCCTTATATTTTCTCAAAAGTCTTAGATATTGAGTATTAATTTATCATCTGGTTGTTAATCTAGTAGACAGCTTTGAGGTTTCAGCAAGTTATGTTCTACTAATAACATCCTTTTCAATGCACCATTAAATGTTTTTTTTTGTTTGTTTGTTTTTTTGGTTTTTTTTGCCACCTGACATTAAATGTCAGCTTTTATGCTTGTACAAAGCCATGGGGTCCTACCCCATTTGATTTGAAAACAATTTCTGGATGCTGTGAATTTGGCCCAAAAGCAAAAAAAATTACCTGAACTCCTCTTTTTGATGGAAACACCACAGCATTATTTTCTAGATTCTTATCTCTTCATGACTAAGTATGTCAGCTGAAATGTAGTCAAAAAATTGAATTGGTCTTGTCTTCAAATGCTCATCTCTACTGTTAGGATGTCAGTAATTAGGATTAATTGTAATGGGTTGCTTACGGCCATTGGAGACACTAGAGTTCAAAGATGCAGAGCTGAGAGATTCAGATCTCTCCTACTGAACCTGACCTAGAATTATTGCCAGTCTCTTACTCCTCCACAGCTGTATTTCTGTATTATCTTCCTGAGATTCTGTAGCTTCATGTCTGACATGGCTTAACAGACTTATTCTGAAATTTTCCATTAATTTGGGAATATTGTTGGTCATGGATATGGAGTAAAGACTTGCAGATGCAAGACAGAGGCTTAGAGTGCTGCATTGCAGCTTTGAGTGAGTTTTTGACGCCTTGAGAGGCCACCTACAACAGAGGCTAGACAGTGTTAAAGGAATAAAGTAATGGAATAAGTTCCACATGAGCTGATTTAATTCACACTTCGAGTTTCTTTTAGTGCCTCCATCTCTTCACGGTCAAATGACCTAGTTATTTTATTTTTTTCATAAAATGACATAATGCAGGGATTCTCTTTTGGGAGGAAAGAAACTTGAGAAGTCTATAGAGGAGTTATGGTGGATATACTGTATGACATTGACAAGACAGTACTTAAACTCCTTCAGGCATGTGTAAAGGAGCAAAGACCCACCGCTGGGTATTTGCCATCATCACTGTATCACAATAAGAAATGCTGCTCTGAAAAGGAGGCCCAAAGGAATAATCCCCTGTCAAAAAGCGATGAGAACTCTTATTCCAAATACCAGAAACACCTCTGAGACTTCATTTTTCATCCAATGCAATGTGAGACACTAGTTAATATATTATATTTACCATTACAACTTTGTGTTTTTATACTGCCTAGCACAGAAAATCTTTGAACTCCTTGGAGGGATAAAAGTCACCAGAACTAGTAAATTATGCATTGTTTCATTGGGAAATACAGATGTGAGCAGTGTTTCCAAAGTGCACACACAATGATTCTGGTGTTTAATGTGTGTTTTGTCTCTGCAGTCATACAGTTAAGATTTAAATGCATGAACCAAAACCCTATGCAGTCCTAAGGATTTTCAGTCATTTAGAAATCAGTTAATTATCCTACCTAATTCAGTAGAACTCTAAAAGTCAGCATTTAAAGTGAATGCTCATTTACCAACACTCATTTACCTAGACAATCTTCTAATCCAGTCTACTACTGATAATTATGTTGGACTCTAAACGCTGAAAAATGTTGTCTATTTTGTCTGGTAAACATGTAGAAGTATGTAGGTTTTTGAAGAAAGGCAGCTCTGATACATCCTGGGATAGCTAGCCTCATTACTGAGCAGTTTCACCATGCCCCTGGAAAGAATAAAAACTTAATACCCTCATTTGCAAGCAGGTTCTCTTATGCTAATAACATTCTGTCCTATTGCTAGAATAAGAATGTTACCCCACTGTTATCCCACTGTTACCCACTGTTTGACCCAGCTTCTTTCTTCTGTTGTGCTCTTGAATATATTCTTCTGAGAGGAAGACTGATAAAATATTAATGTGAAAATCACTTAATTTTATAAGGTTTTAATTTTGTGTTATAATCTCCTACCACCTGTTATCAAATGAGGATGTTTGATAATCTTGGGGTTTTTATTCTTTATTAGTTTTCTTTATTTTTTAATTTCCATGTTACCTGGGAAATGTATTTGAGGACTATTTTGGTAGTAGTTGTTCTTGAAAAATTGGTAATGATTTAGGTAGAATCACTGGACAGAGGAGCTTTGGCTTTATCACTGGGTTTAAAAACCTGCAGAAATGACATGGCATTCTCTGGCTGGGCCAGGCCAAGTCAAGATATCTTTGTTATGTGGCTAAGGAGCAGACTAGGGGCCTTCCTTACAGGGTCCCAAACCCAACAGCACAACAGCTGCTAAAGTTTGAACTGCTGTTAAGAATCTCCTACTAAAACTGGCTGCATGTCTTACAGGCAGTAGTTTGAGTGTATGGTGATGGGCTTGGGAGCCTGCCAAACCTCAATTACAGCTTGGACCACAGGATCTCTGTAACAAATAAATTAACTAAGCTTCTTGCTGACTTTCTGTTCACTGGTCATCCATAATTTCCCTACAGCATATTATTAGAGTAATGGCTATAACATTTTTCTGTGTCCACAAATGATGGCATTCCTTCAGATTTCTTGTTGGGAAATCATCTAATTCTTGGGAAAGGATACATTTTGTTGTGTTTACAAGCAACCTGTTCTTCAAATGGCAAATACACAGCAGAATATTAACTGATAAACTCTTAGGGTAGGATTCAGTTCCCAAAAACCCTGCCTATTAGGTGTCAATAGACACCTAATAGACACCAATCAATTTAGGTGCCTCAAGTATCTGCATGTGTCTGGAAAATAAATACAAGGTCCTTCAGCAGAATCTTGATTTTCTGAAACAAAAGCTTCTGGCCAGATGAGAAGCTGCAGAATAGCTCATGTTGTAGCAATGCTTATATTCAGACCACTGCAAACCTTCCCTGATGTCTAATCCCTGCTTCTGAATCCGTGGAAGTTGATAAAAGGCATTCAGATGCTGTCAGCAACATATTTGCGCTAGAATCTACTTCCCTTTTTTCCCTCTGCTATTTTTAGAGATAGCAGTTCCTCAGACAGATGGGAAACCTCTTGCTCTGGCTAAGCCTATTTTGGAAAAATTTCTGTGACTGTATCCAGTTGGGTCATAAAGATGTTTGAATAGTAAGCTTTCTGAAGGGCTTTCCAATAAATGATCTTAAGTTTTTGTCTTTTACTGGGCTAATGTATGCATATTCTGTTTCAAAACCAACCAAGAGCTTAGCTGACCAAACGGAAGGCTAATACACTTTTGGACACAGCTGTGAAAATTCCATTCTTAAACACTGATGTAAACCTCTATCCACATTTTAGGGAAGACAATAATTATATGGGACAGTTTATCCTTTTCCCAAGATCCTCTGAAGATTTATGCCAAACAGAGCCTGATTTAATTGCAAGTTTTCTTTGGACACTTTTCTTTGGACTTCCAGCTGCAATGGGAAAGTGTAAGGATCAAAAAGTCCTCTTACTTTTTTCCTTTCTGCCTAAGAAAAATAAAGTTTAATTGTAAAAACCTAATTTAGAAAATGTATCAAGATGGCACAACTGAAAATTCCCTTTATTTTGCATCTAAGATTTGCTACAAGGTAGCACAGCCCTCAAAAGTCAGTGAATATAAGCCTCTGAATTCACGAGTCCTCCAGATTCCAACAAGCTACAGGACCAATACGCACTTCCATAAGCTTATAAGATGCAAACCAACTTTAGGAAATTAAGGATGATAAAATTTTGCTGTCCTCTTCAGATAAACTCTTGCAAGAACAGTGCTCTGTCTTCCAACAGAAAAGAGGGACTTGTATGTTCAGTCTGCTCTCTGTGAGAAAAAAAAAAAGATTTTCGGATTAGCCAGTTTGTGATCAACATGTGAGCTGTGAAGAATTGTTCCTGAGTCTGACAGCACAGTTAAACACAAAGGTGGAAGTTCTTTTTTTTTTTTTTTACAACAGAAACATTTTCTGTAACTTTCCGGAATCCACTTAGCAAAGATGCACATATTACCAAATTTCTGTTTAAAGTTCCCTCTCTTCTCAATACAAGACTCAACTGAAAGAATTTCAACTTGATAAATCATCTCTCTCTAGAGAAAAACCAGCAACAGAGACAGCAACAGCATAAGTTGAAAGCCATCTTAGCCCCCCTCCTTTAGAATAAGAAAAAAAATTTAAAGAAATTGAAAATATGTAACATCCCAGAAAAAAACACCATGCAAGTTTTAAATTTTGAAGTTTTGCTGAGCACAGTATGTTTTCTTAGATATAAAAAAGATGCCAGAGCACAGATGTGGGTGTGATCTTGCTCCTCAGGTTAACTACTTAAGGTCTTAACTTTTAATAAAATCTAGTAAAAAATCTGTTAATTCTAATCAAAGACAAATGTCCTATTTGTTATTAATTTCCATAAAGTACCAGAGGATATGGCCTTCAGATGATAATATTATATTTATAGATCAGAAAATGCTGGTTCAGTTAGTATGTTGCAGCTTAAATGCAGCTTAAATGATTTTGTGTATTGGACAAATTCTCAGAACATTTGACAGTACAAATTTGGTAGTTCTTGAAAAGTAGGTATACTGTTGTGAATGAGTAATTAGATGTAATTAGATAACAAATTAATGAGCTGAAAAGCTTACACATAATGAAGAAAAAATATAGCCCAAATGAATTACAGAGAAATACATAGGTAACAAAGTTAAATATGCAATGCTCAATAATTTTCAAATATTTTAAAGCACAATTACAAGTATTTTATACCTGTTGAATATTCTTTTATTTACTTAATAGGCAACATGATTTTTGATCTGCTTTTGTATTCTTTGCAATCTTCGAAGCTGAAAGTAATAGTCTATGTCTTTGTGTGACATGGATGAAAACTGAAAAGTTATTTCTTACACATGCTAGAGCATGGCTGGCTGTGTATGGCTGTGCACATGTATTCACTCACACACAAGAACTTGGTTTTCACTTTCATATATCATCCAGCCCCCGTAGATGCATTCCAGGTTTTGCATTCCTAAATAATCTCTACATTTCTCTAACATAATTACTATGCATCCATTGCTGTTTTGCTTGGTGAAGATTGCTTATATGTACTGCATACTAATTCAGGAAACATCTACCATTGGTGGTGAACAACTAATCTATTTCAAGGTTTTTTGCTTTCACTGTAAATGCAAAAAACATTTTACTAATATTTTCTGCTAGATAAAAATGCTATTTTTTTATTGTAAATTTGTCCTTTTTTTTTTTTCCCTACATTACTTCAAATGCCAGTAGATACAGTGATAATGCTCTTAAATACTGCAAAATTTCCAGGAAGATTAATACCACACCTTTCAAAATAGATGGCCTGTTAATAGAACAACTATTAAATAAATCAATAATAATAATGAAAAAAAAACCCAAAAGACCTACTCAATACTGATATACAGAGAGATGTATAACATACATGTACATCAATGTGTGCAGATATGAGTTATGAGGCTGATCCAGGTCAAAACTGTCTTTTCAGTTGACTGAGCAGTACTAGTACTCTAATCTAATGTCTGTTTCACAATATTATTTGGAAGAGCACAATAAACATGGTACCCAGAAGGAACATTAATTCACACACATATTCATGTTCATACATGAGCAGACAAGGATATCTTTTTTATTTTCATACTCCTTGGATATCTTTCCACTGAATTACTTTTTATTGTCTTCCTCACAGGAGGTATTGCTATTTCTTGCAAGCTTCACCTCTGCATCTCCTTTCTAGATAGTACTTTATTTGCCCAAATGCAGTTGCTTACTAGAGCCATTGCTCCTGAACACGATGAAAAAAAAAAAAAAGAAAAAAATTAAAAGAGAGAAAATATACTCATTTTGGACAATATCTCCACTGTTTTAATTAACACCAGCTTGGGAGTCTCACCCTTTCTTTGAAAAGAATCCTAATTTTTGTGTAAGTGATATGGGAAGTCCTCTTATTGTAATCTTTTTATACTCTTAGCTTTATTTGGTAGAAGCATATTGCTTCTCTTACCATGAAGTTTCTCTCCTTTTATTTTTCTACCTCACCATGACCTAACTGGTTACAGTTTTAAGTATAATAAATGAATCAGCATGCCTTTTAGCTGTAAGCTGGTGTAATGCAGTTGTCATGTGTGGAGGCCTCTGTGGGCCACACAGAAAGGGCAGCGCTCCCATGGAGAGCTGCATGTCCCTGATACAGTTCTGTGCAGCTTTCATCTGTTGAGCTTTCTAGAAGTATGTTAATAACTTATCTGTGATTGGTTGATTGGTTCTCTCTTTTAATTGGTTCAAGTCTGCCCCCCTGATTGGTTAGTTTTGGATCCTTCCCCTGATTGGTTAGTTTTGGATCCTTTCCCCGATTGGTGAGTTTTTCAATCCTCTTCCCTATTGGTTGTTGTATTGA
>VZUI01057839.1:0-15953 GCA_013401135.1 Cettia cetti
ACTAACTAACTAACTAACTAACTAACTAACTAACTAACTAACTAACTAACTAACTAACTAACTAACTAACTAACTAACCAACCAACCAACCAACCAACCAACCAAATGAACCATTTCCCCATGTGCACTGTCCTGACTCCAGGGGCTGCTGCCAAGGGATCTGCTGCCATCACCTTTTGACTGCCCTTCAGGTACAACCTGCTTCCTTCCTAAGCCCCTCAGTCACCACCCACAGCCCCACATGGGATCTCCTCACTGCTGCCTGGGGTTCCACTTCACTGGCTACTGCAGAAAAATCACTCTTGCTGCAAATCCAACTCATTTTTCTTCTAAATTAGGCTGAACATTACTTACACTGCTCCCTGCAGTGAAGAAAGCACTGACAGTGACAGCCTCTGATGCTCTGCAATGTTCAAGGCTTCAGGAGTTGCTACCAAGCTTCACTATCAGACACAAATAATCCTGCTCTAAGCTCTGTCATGACAGAACAAGCCTTGCCTGTGTGCGTGCAAGCAGCACAGATGTCTGGCATCAAAATCTGCTTCAGAGCATCCACTGAATGCATTAAAAAGAAAATGAACTGAGTTCAGCTGGATCTCAGTTCATACTCCCAGACCAAGATTTTAAGGAAAGGCCTCAAGTGACTATGCAAGCTGTGATAGAGGGGGATCAGAGAGTAGTTATGTGCCAGCAAATTGGCTGGATTTGGAGCATCCCTGATGCAGAGTTAGGGCATTGATAGCAGTGTGCTCCATGTCTTCAACCACTCTAAAAACATCAGCTCCTCCCAGCTCATTCGTTTTGGCCTTTCTTTCAAACTAAGTACAGGGACAATCATGGAGACAACTGCTTGCAGAAGGAAGGATTCCCTCTCCTCTTGTCCCACTTTACTGGGAATGAAAAATACTGGCTGGCTGCACCACAGGGTTCTGCAGTGACAGTGGGCAGGTGGCAGTCCCACCATGGATCCACTTCTCCCACAAGAAAAGGATGCAGCAGTTCTTCCTCTCTCCCACCCAGCTGCAGGCTCGAGCTCAGTGGACCTTGCTCTTCCCAGTCCTGCAGTGAAAAGGTGAGCAGGAAAATGCAGGACAGATGTGTGCCCCACCCATGCAGCCTAAGGCAGGGCTAGAGTGACTGCCCCTGCCTCTGTGTTGTCACTTCTCTGCCACAGCCACCTCTGCTAAAGACTGGTAAAAAAATCTGTGGGATTGGTTTATCAGAAACACAGATTAAAAACCCCAATAAACTTCAGGAGTGCTGAACTCCAATTCTGAAGTGCCTGGCACAGAGGGATTTGGGGCAAATGGCTTTTAGGTTCTGTTATCAGTGAAGATGAGCTCATATCTAATGAGGAATAACCAGAAGCCCAGCTGGAAGCTTAAAAGCACTTTCAAAAATCCTGCTTTGCTAAAAACAAATCCAAAAGCAGTTCCTGTGGCTGCACTGACACAGGGTGACTTGCTAAGTCAGAGTAACTAATTTTCAACTGTGTGCTCATATGCTTTTGTGTTCAGAAACCCACACATGAGCACAGGATCCACATTCCTTGTCTGTGTAGTGCTTTGGAATGACATACTGTCCTGAAATATTCCTCAGGGCCACCCTGAACAGGCCTTGGCAGGCACATGAGAAGTTCATTTTCACCTGCTTCATCTTAGCAGGTTGTACATCTCGGTGGAAAAAACACAGAATAGGAAAAAAATCTTCAGCAAATCTGCCTAACCACATCTATAAAATGTTGATGGAGAAGTAGCTCTTATAGATAAGAGTAAATCCTTGGGAGGTTTCTCTTCAAGGAAAAATGCTCGTTTTTTCCCCCACCATCAGAGTGTTCATATAAACCTATAACCAGTTCAGGCTGTTTCTCCCTCTGGGAGATTTCAAGTTATTTGATTCAGCTTTCTAACATTGTTCAAGGTAGACTTCATCTCCCCTAGCACTCATCAAAGCTGCTAATAGGTACTTCAGAACTCATAAAGAGATGACCAAATCTTGGGCATTGGGGACTCTGGCTCATTTATCTTCCACAGGCAGAATCAGATCTGATTTTTTGCACTGCCTGCTCAGATGCTAATGCAGTGCATGGTCCCTGGCTCCTCATGGAAGCTTCCCTTGCAGTAACAGTCTGCTGTGAAAACACAAGAAAGGCAACACAGACTTCATATGGCTTCTACATTTAACTACAGGCAGATGGAGAAATGAGGGGGGAAAAAAAAAGGAAAAAAGAGTTTAACTTAGAATTTGGTTACTAGGAGTGGAGAAGAGGAGATATATAAACCAAAACCAACACAGAAGTTTTAAGCACAAGCCTCCTAATCTGTGTCATTAGGAATAGAGAAGTTGTGAAGCCCAGATTTCACGTACTCTATGAAGATCTTTTGAGGTGTCAGGATTTTAGTTCACACAGAGAAAGCGGAGCCATACTATTTTCAATGAAATTGGAGTATTTTTTTTAGGTCTGACCCCACGAATTACAGTGAGAATCTAATTATTATGCTGCTACTGGTACAATGCAACAATTAGATTCAGGTCTAGATATACAAGAGAAGATGTGTTGGTGGAGTGACTTTTATGTAGTACTTGAAATACCTGCTCATATTAAGGACAACTTCATGACTAAGTAGCAAGAAGTGACATTTAACAGTCTTTGTGTCAGAATTACTGTTTTGATATAAAAAAATATTCTCATTGAAGACAAAGATGTGCAAGGATTATCATTAGAATGCTCTTTTTTTCCTTTTTGGAGGGAGTTTAAGCTCAGTTTCCTTTGATATGACTTTTCAGGCTGCATTTATTGTTGCTGTACCACAACGTGAGTTTGGCTGCAATTCTGAAAAATAATTATAGATCATAAGTGTAAACCCCCCATGCTTTAGACTGCAGTCTAAAAAATATCATATCTACCTGGTGTCTATTTATATGGCAATTAGCCTCATCTCTTTTCAGCACGACACTCCAAAGCATTTATTCAGTTATTACTGAAGGGACTCTCATTGTAGGAGTTCCAGGTTGATTTTCTTTGCTGGATGCTGTGGCTGAATGGGATTCCCTGTTCCTCAAGGCCACGGCCCTAGTGCACTGTCTGGGGCAGCATGGGAGTAAAAATACAAAGCTCGGTCTAGCACCTCCCCTGATGCAATTATCACAATCCACAGGCAACACTGCTCCCTTCTTTGCCTGAGGAGCCTTGGGATCACGTTTTTGTCCTGCATGGTGCTGAGGGGTGGGGATGAGAAGCTTTAGCTTCTCTGAGAAATCTGAAAGTGTGTTTGACTACATCCAGCCACACAATTAGAAAAGCCTTTCTGCCTTCTCCCAGGATTAGAATGCCACCAAAAAATCAGCCACCACAGCTGCTTCGTCAGGAGAAGATGAAGACATGCCCCTTTGGAGGACAGGTCACCCTAAGCTGGGTGCCTGTGACGGGTGGCGGGTCATCCTCTGGGGACACGTGTCTCCTTCCCCTGACCCCAGTAGCAGCCCAGCCTGTGGGCACTGGCACAGACAGCTCACCCTCTCTGAGGGGGATCCCACCCTCCCTGTCAGGCCTTCCTTTCGTTGTTTTTGTTATGACTTGGATTGACACATTTCATAGCATCCGATCGGGCTCTGCCCCAGCGTGCGTTCACCACGCGTCAGCTCTGCTTTTCCAATCTGCTGCCTGATTAGCCTTTGTTAGCAGAAACACCCCACTGGCACACAGGGAGCCGTGTACCTTTTGCTCCTGTGCTGGAGGACACCAGTGCCAAGAGGCTCCCAGATAAAAATAGTCAGAGCCAGAGAAGGCCCAAGGACATCAGAGAAGCCAGCTCTGTTCCCAGCTCTGCTCCTGGCCCAGCATCTTCTCGTTCACTCTGGCTGCCTGCAAATCTCTCCACTCTTTCTCTCTGCAAGTCCAGCAGCTCATCAGCTGCCACCTTCTGCTCTGTGCTTGTGCCTATTACAGGGGCTGTCATTTTGGTACTGTCCTTTTGGGGAGAAATCACTCTCAATCACGGCTGTTGGTGACAAAAGTTATGGTACATGGGGACGGCTGGCTGGAGGAATGACAAAATTAGAGAGTTATTATACCATAACCCTCAGTGTTGGGAAAGATTATAGATGCCACACGGGCTCTTGCAATGGGAAGCTAAGCAAGGGCAGCCAGCAGAATCCATTTATGAAGAGTAGGTCATCCTCAGCAAATATGATTAACTCCTTGGAGTGGAGGTGACGATGAGAGCTGACAGGGCTGAAGCAGCAGACATAATTGACTTGGACTTCCACAAGGCTTTTTTTTTTTTTTTTCCCTCCATACAATACCGCATAAAAGACTTAGGGTTAATAAGTCTGGCATTGATAGTGAAATTCTCAATTGGCTACAAAAAAGAATGGCTCAGTAACCGAGGTTAGACAAGTTGGAAAGTGGTGATAAATGGATACAGATGGGGTAACGGTGAGAGGTGAGAAGTGGAGTGCCTCTGGGAGCAGAGGTGGGGGCTTGTTCATGCATCAGTGACCCACCCGAGAGGGGGGTGGAAAGTGAAATGTGCACGTCCTCAGAACACACAGAACTGTGAGGGAAGCAGAGGGAGACCACATGTGAGGAGACAGAGTCAAAGACAGGCAGGGTAGCAGCCATCCTTGCACAACGCAAACTGGAGAAATTGAAAGAACAGCTCAGAGTGTAAAGAGCTGGGCAAAGGACACACGGGATTGTTTTTCTGCAAAATGGTGATTAAGAATAGGGTGTGAGCTGGTAATAGAAAACTCCTCCACAGGTAAAGGAGATACATCCTTCAGGAGAAGAATGAAGCTGTGACTGAGAGTGCTGGACACTAGCACTGCAATCCAATAGTGCAAACCCAATTCCACTCAAAATTTTTCTCTTTTATTCTATGAACAGCTTATCCATTAACTGGTGTGTCCATTAACTGATCAACATTTTAATCTGTCTACCTATTACACAGCCCTTGCCAGTTCAAAAGCTGAGAACCCCAAAGTTTTAAATTATTTCATTCTCATATTCAGCCCTTTAGCATTAAGGAAGTATTATCTCCATTTTATAAAGATCAAAAAGCATAAAGATATTAAATTTAGTTACCAGCTGTCATAATTCTATCACAAATCCTCCAATACTTTGAGATTTTCTTTTCCATTTCTGATGATCAAGGAAGATTCATGATAATCAAATGTTTTTATTCTGTTAGTCCATATATAATTTCATAGTCCAGGCCTTTAGGAGGACGTCTCCAAACAGAAAAGAGAGCACAGTTAGAGTATGGTCTCTGCAATATTTTGTTTTACTGTGCAAACAAAAGGTTGCTTACATGAATGTTTGCAGAAAGCAAGTGTCACTGAGGCAAACGTGGCCTCTCCTAGATAAATGCTTTTTGCAATATTTGCCCAGCTGTAGTGATTTTTCAGCTTGTGGTTGGAAAAGTGACCTCTGATTTGACCTGAAGGGGCAGGTTCTCCAGCCACCCACTGCAGCAAACTCTGCTTCTCAGCAGAGTAAGGTGATCTGACACACACCAAAGTTACAGATCTTACCGTAACCGGGAACAACAGCTAAATCTGAGAGCTTGAAAAATGCAAACATCTAATCCTGGATTCGGTCAAACAAGACTTTCAGTGACTCAACATGGACAAAAACCTATGAAACATATTTGACCATTGCCAAATTGACTTGCTGAGTTATTTGCAGTGGTGGAGGAAATTTCCTGGAACACCAAGATCTACCCTATTTGTCCCACCCACCCTACCAATGGGGAAACTCCCATTGACTCCAGCACAGCAGAGCTGGTCTGGAGCTGAACACTTCTTAAGTTCCACCTCAATAACTATAACTGGAAAATAACTGCAGATAGGACCTACACATTCCCTAAGCAAAGAGCTTGAATTCTAACAGAAGACAAAAGCAACAATTGAAATATTGTCCATATTAAAAAGAGAAGTAGAATAAGTTGGGAGTGACAGTGTTAAGGACCAGACTAGCATGCACACAGCTAAGAGCATTTACTGGGGTTTAGTGGAGTTTTACTGGTGCAAACCTCTTTTTAACTGCAAATAACTAACAGTATTAAAAACATTCAGCTCCAAACAAGCACTGCTTAAAATGCTCCAAATCCCCAAATTCAGTAAAGCTCTTGAAGCTCATGTTGAACATCCAGCACAACACACTAATGGCACACAAACATTTGCTCTGGCAATTTCCTCAGCTGGGGTCACAGTGCCAAACTGTGATGCCTCTGTGCCACTCCTTGCTTGGAGTTGGGATTAGATTGGGTGGATAAAAAAAGAGAACCATACTGCTTTCCTTAATCTTGTTTTCCTTAAAAGCAGAAGCCACTTCACCTATGTCATGTCTACCTTGTAATTATCCTTTGTCTGTTTTGGAGCTGTGCATTTAAGTGCTTTTTTCTGCTCTTTTGTCACAACAATCTGCTGCTTGTGATCATTGTTACTTAAGGAGAAAGATTTAAGGAGAAAGGAAAGGGATTTTTTTTTTTTCTTTTGCTGTGCATTTGGAGATAGAAAACATTTCTTCTTCTTCTTTTTTTTTTTTTTTAAATACTTCCCTAAAAAGCCTCCCTGAACTCTCGTTTTATGGACACACAAAAAGCATAATTTTCTTTGTGTAACTTGACACATCCCAGCGGCAGCACAGCGCTTGATTATTTGATGAGACAGCGTTGTGGATCACACGCACAATGGCCCCCGAGAAAATTACACCCTCCCAGGCTTCAGTGAGAATCTCTTTGATGACAAAAGAGTTATTATTATGAGTATTATGCAGACAGGTCAAGCTCTTAATAATTTCAGGAGTTGTTCCTTTATCATTTCTTTGGGCAGTACAAATGCAAAGGTAACTTCCAGTCCATGGAGCAGAGACTGGATTTAGCAAATCGTTAAAAGCATTTGCTTAACTCTAAACATAAGGAACAACAGTTGAATTAATGGGAGCACTCATGTACTGCACACTAAGGATATGGTTTTATAGTTTTATTAACTCCACTTAATGAAGTTTAAAATATAGATAGAGAGATGTATTTGTAAGTCTGCTGAAACAATGCTCTTTCTCTTCCCTGTCAGAGCAGTAGCCTTCATTAACTCAGCACTCTGCAGGCTGGCTAACTAGGGCAGGACTTGCAGTAACTAGTATAGCAAGTTGAATTATTCATTATGAACTTTTTCTTATGGAGGAATGTGTCTTCTTAGTTTTGCCACTCAAAGATTTTACATGAACATATCATGATTTTTTTGTTGTTTTATGATTTCTCCTTTCTAGAGGACTTCTTCAGCAAGGAAATGGTGCAAACAAATTATGCACAGTTGGTTGTGACATGATCACAGCAGGACTCTGCTCAAGAGCTCTCCACTGAAATGTGTGGCTGGTCACTAAAGTTATATGATTTCTCTATTTATTAGACTGACTGAACAAAACATGGAACAAAGGCAGTTTTACTGTTAAGAATTCCTCTGATTTGTCCTTCAAAAGGAACTCTTGTCTTTTCAAGATTTCCTGACTTACTCAAAATGTTCTTGCTTATCCCTAATATTTTGCCTGTTTCCACCTCTAATGGCACAGTATTCCTTTGGTCTTAACAGCCCATTCCCAGCAAAAACTTTCTGAGACTCACTGCCAGGCTTAATAAGGCTCCCAGTGGGAAGAAGTTGAGATCAACAAGGGATATCTCTGTGCTTATTACCATGTTGAATCTAAGTGGTGTCATTCCTCAGAATTCATTAGTTTAACAACATTCCCAAAATATACTTGGCAAGTTGTAAATGTATCCTTTCGATTAAATTACTTGAAATTTATAGATTTTCTTTTCTTTGAGTATACTTTTACTGAAAACTCACTCGACTTACAGATTGCTGTGGAAGTTTATTCTTTATTGGAATTAGCACAAGAAGCACTGGGAGTATTTTTAACAATGTGCTTTTGATTAACGGATCATATTTTGAATGTTGTTAACAGGGGATTTTCAAGTGCAAGGTTTCTTCTTGTAGAGGGTCCCACTCTGAAGTTGCTGCATCAGCAGTCCCTGCAGGAGAATGCAGTGAAGCAGAGCAGAGGGGCTGACTGTCCATCAGCAGATCCCAGAGCAGAGAGCTTTGGCAAGGAAAGCCCAGATGGGGAGAAAAGAGGCCCAGGAACCAGCAGCCAGTTCAGCCACTTGTGGAATATGTGATCATAAAGACCCTCAGGTGTCGTCTTGCCTTCCAGCCTTCTAGTTTCTTGGAGTCAGAAATTTCATGTAAACAAAGCAAAGTTTACAGAATTCTTTATCTTGTTTACATTCCTTTCTGTAGAAAGGACAATTGACAGATACTTTCTAAGACCAGTGGAATTGAAGAGGTTGAACCTCAGTCTTCCAGTATGGTCTCTTTTCTAGAAATCTGTACAAGCTGTAAAAAAATTAAACTTCCTCTTTTCCCACTTTGACTCTGTGGTGATCACTGCGTCTCCCTCGTGATGGCACTACGTCACACTCAGGTACAATTGTAACAGGAGGTTCTGCTGAAAGTGGCTCTTTACCTGCAGATCACCAAATTCCCACAACCATCCCTCTCAGTCTAACACGAGGGAACAAAACCTGATGCTTGTGGCAGTCACATTTTGCTGTAGTGAGGGCAGAGGTCTATCCATGGTCCTTCTGGAACCAAGAGCAAATCCCCTTCAGCACCAGGGCACAGCCAACAGGCAGCTGTGGAGAAGGAGAAATTCTGCATTCCAGGTGAGAAGGGAAATGCTACAGGCCAGGTCTTGGAGAAGCTGAAAGACCTCAGCACTGGATGATCCTTTCTCCTGCTTTAAACAAGGAAAGAGTTATAGCACAGAGTCCTTCCATGAGCCTCCCTGGAAAGATGAGTTATGACAGAGAAGACACAGGACACTTTTGTTTCCAGCTGTGTCCTGACTAGAGATGTCTCTCAGGAAAGGTATTAGCCTGTCCAAGGAAATCTGTGGTGTCTGCTAAGCTAACTGCAGCTTGACACCTGCAGGAACATCACAAAGAAGATAACGGTGAGCGTTTGGCAACTGAGGATTTGCTTGAGCCAGCATGTCTGCTATTTGTAATTCATAGGCTTGGCAGAATGATCTGGGATTTTTCAGTGGTTTTCTCTCAACCCACAAAATAGATCTCATTTTAAACCAGGCTTTTTTCTGATCTGTTTTTAGCTTTGATATTATGGTCAGAAAGGGGAATCCCCAAAGATATATTGGTGGTTGAGGTACAACATCCTGAGTCTGGGAGATATTTCTATATCTTGAATATTCTCTCCCATCATTCTGGGCCAGTGATTTCATTCTGGTTATCTGCACAATCCTGCAAAACAGCACAGATGTTTCATAAGAGTAACACTCAGTGAACTCACACAATCTCCCTCCCAGTCACCTTTCTATTCAGAAGCTGAGTATTTGTTTTCCTCTCCAGTGCTCTGCCTGGGCAGCAGATTAATCCTGGCCATACAAAATGGTGCTTGATAGAGCAATATAAAATAAACAATTTGCAACAGATCCTGAGCTGTGTTCCATCAGCTGCAGAAGCACAGGGGACACGGGGACAGGGGCTCATTTGTCATTAAATCACTGGCTGGTAACCTGCTGCTACACCTGGACCCAAGAGACTGGAAGGTCATAAGAAATGGAGAGGCTAATGGGGACAGAAAGCCAGACATGCATGCTTATTTGCTGTCACAGTATGTGGACATGCAGCAGAGAAAGGGATAATCCAACAAGTGGGGCCAGGATGCTGAAAGACTGCACTTTTCCATACATTTACTATTTGAGTGTGAGCAATGTAAAGTGCTACTTGTTTTCCTCCCCTGCCTAGTATAAAACCTGAGATTTTGCAAGCCAAGAAGTGCTGAGTTATTCAAGATGTGGAGCTGAATTAAAATATTCAGGGAAGACTAGGTAGAATCTCATGTGAGAATAGAACTAGCCCTCAGGACTTTAAAACTTTAGTTCACCATGGCTGTCATTGCATGAAATTTAGTAGACAGCAAAGGACAAAGTGTTATGACAAAGTGACATTTGTTAAGTGAACACATCCACTGCCAGGTGGGGAGCTGGGTGAATGAACAGAGATGCCAGAAGATGTGTTTTCCTTCTCCTTTAGGAAGTTGTGTTCAGTAGCTGTGCCAGTTTCCTTGGATAGGCTAATACTTATTCTTTTCCCTGAGAAAGCAACCCTTGTCTCATACCTGGCATTTATAAGGGTAGAAATATTATCCCATAAGGACACTAAAAGGAAAGGTATTCAGTGATCCCAATCATTCTGACTGAGGGGCCAAGCTGATCCCCACTTGTCTGACAGACATTTGAAACCATCTGATTTTCCAGCTCTGTGGTGAAATTTGAAGCTGCAGTAGGAGAATCATGTTCAAACAAGGCCAGAGTTAACTGGGCCAGGAATTATGGGAAGCTTAGAAAATGAGTAAAAGGAAGTAAACCTTCACTGTAGCACTTGTCCTAAAAAAGGCAAAGTAGAAACAGACAAAAGAAAAACACGTGCACAGAGAGTTAGACTGGAGTTGCCCCTGCTCCTGGGAGAAGTGAGAGCAGTAACTCACCTCTCCAGGGCAAGCAACCACAGTCCACATGCTCTGCATTTGTACAATTGTGACAGAAGACAATTCTGTAAGGGCATTTTTGGGTTCAATATTTCTGAACTTCTTCACTGTCATTTTTTCTCCCAAGATTGGAGGAATCTGCCTGGGAAATTCTGAGACAAACACTAGCTGCTGTTAGTCTATCATTTATTGAATGATACCAAATGCCACTAAATTAAAAGACTGCTCCTTTTCCAGCTCCATTTCAGGTGTAGTACTTTTGCTACCTCACAAACAAAGCTGGCAAAGCCACTTTGCTTTTTTCAGACACTAAAGGACATTTTGAAGTAAACCCCACTAAAACAAACTTGGTCATATTTCATTAAAATTGGCAAGGGCAGGAATTTTCATGCTTTAGTTGCTGCTCTCCGAAGAGCTTCAAAGAACTTCACAAAGCAACTTCTCCAGCACTTCCTCATCTGAGCAGTCCTGCTGGACTCTTGGAAGTGTCTGCCTCTCCTTTCATGAGCAAGGTTGGCTTCATCAAGAGCTGATGACCAAGCCCTGGGAGACGCTGAATACCTGCAGCCCAACATCTCTGCGAGATCTCATTATGCCTTTCAACAGCGCTGAGACAAAGGGAATGCCCCATTACACAGATGGATAAACTGACTCATCGGGCTTTTAACACGACTTGCCCAAATACTTGAAGCATTGGCTAAATCTCACTCACCTCATCCAGGCAATTAGTGTCCTCATGGCCAGCGGGTCGGGGGGAATTACTAAGAAGAGAAAGATGTGGCACTGAATAAATGGCTGTGTGCACACTGCATACCGTGACTGAACTGCAGATTAGATCTACTTAAACTAACTTTAAAATGAGCTAATACAGATATTAGCAGCAGATTGGCAGGTTTAATCTGCTGGGCTGAGCTGGGGGGGCCGGCTGAAACGCCTGGATCTGCTGGTGGAAGCAGGGATGCCTCCCTCCCCTCCCTCCTCTAACCACCAAGCACTCTGCTGCCCGCTACAAATTAGTTTATAACTGAGGAAGAGTTCCCACATCAGATGCAGCCTGATAGCACAGAGAGGCCAGGAGCAGACATGACCTGGAAGGACCTGTTCCCCAGTCCAAAAGTGTCTTGAGATTTGCAGTGGGCAGGGCTCCTCCCAGAGCTCCACAGCCCCTTGCCAGCTGCCAGGAAGAGGCAAACCTGGCTTTGAGGCAGTGGACAAAGACATCTCCTCCATGCTGTGCTCAGGATGGACACCCCCAGCTTCCTGTCCACCTTCCTGTCTCTCCCAGCACGCAGCTCAGCCCCACGCCTTGGCAGCCCTCTGGAAAACCCAAAGTGTGCGGTGAAAGCCTGCGTAAATCTGGTTAATTTAATTACTTCTGGGAGATGGATATCTCTGGCTGTGGAGCCACATTAGTAAGCCTGATGTCAGCCCCTCCTGGGGCTCTCGCAGGTTGGGGCAGGAGGAGGAGCAGGGGTGCAGCCAGCAGGGCTCGAGGCTGCAGGAGGGATGCAGGACAAGGTACAGCATCTGCCATCTGCCAGGGGCAGGGACCAGGCTGGAAACTCGGATTTCAAGGCACAGACCTGGACTTCTCTGTCCCATGCAAAGCTTTGGGGTGGATTGGGAGCACGGCGTGGCTCTCCTTTAGCACAATTTGCAAAATTATTCCATTGCCATGGCTCCAAAAGCTCCTGGTTGCTCCCAGCACAGCAGAGAGGCTCAGAGACATGGTGCTTATTCAGGCCTCAAGAGACCTTGGGCATGAGTCCAGACTGAGTTGGGTCTTTGTTCACCTGCATGTTCGTACTGCACCCTCCTGAAGGCAGCTGTGCCTTCCCCATTTCTGGGTGCTGTGCCATCTCAGGAGCCAGCTTAGGCACCCTGCTCCCTCCCAGGCCCTGGGCAGCACAGCCACCTCTGCCATCTCTCCTATCTCACAAACCTCTGCCATGCCTTGTAGATAAATCCTCTCTTTCCTTCTGCTCCTGTGCAACCACTTCACTCCAAAAACCCTCCTTATTCTCTGTGCTGAGGAAATGAATTCCCACTATTTTCAGCAGGAGTTATGTGCCAAGGGTATCTGCAGGTCTGACAGTATGTCTGAGCTTCAGGGGCTAGTGCATAAAGAACAAGAATTTCCTATAGAGTCTTAAACCCAAATCATATTTCATTCAAAGCAACTAATTTGCTTCATATAATCCAAGTTCTGGAGCAGCTCTTATAAATGGAAGTGATATCTTCCTGATATTCTCAGCAGAAGCATTTTCTTCTTATTTCTTTCTGCATGCAGAGATTTTCTGGCACCCATATAAAGGTTAAATCTAGCCTGAAAGCATATGCCTTTCCTCTTTGAGTTTGATTAACTATGGCTGAAATGATACTGTGAACTGGAAGCTCTGATGACTGGAGTGGTATCAGACAGACAGACAAGCAGGGGGAGAAATGAGTCTTTTTAAGTTTTTGAAGTAGTTCTGAATGAGGTCTAAATTGCACCAAATAATGTGCTTAAATAAACTGCTAGCAAAGGAAACAGCTGTCAGAATATTATACTTCTGTGGATCCAAGTATATACCCTACAGTTATGGAACAGAAAATTGCCAAATGAAGATTTAAAGTGACAAGATCTGTGTGTGGCAGCAACAGCAGGTAAAACACAGGAGCCATTTAAGCTGTTTTAAATTTAACTGTCCCGTGTACTGAGTATTGAAATTTTTTAGTAACTGCCTTGTGAGTTTTCCTCTCCATGCTTTGTTAGCACAGCAAGTTTCGGACCACATCTAATGGTTTAAAGCAGCACTTTTAAACAGTATTTCTTGCTCTGATAAAGGCTGTCTTGGATTTACTAGTAGAATAGGAACTGTTTTAAAAAAACAAACACCTGAAAGGAACGAGGCATGAAAATCAATGCATTATTTTCTAAGCCCCTCTCCCTGTTCCTTCTCCACACACAACTTCAAGACTCAGATGCTCTACTGACCACGGGTGTGGAGGAGAGCTGGACCCACGATGGGAGTGACTCTTTTGCAGATGTTCTTGTGCCACTGGCTCCACGTAACAGACTCCTGAGTATTCAGGAACTTCAAGTGGGCAGCAAGTGCCTCCACACGTTTCACATCAGAGCTGTTTTGTGTGTGCAGGTACACAGCTAAAGACTTCTCACACCTCTCCAGATAGATCATGGGCAGGTGGGTCACTGCTGTTTCCCTTTGCACATCACCCCTGCTGCTTTGAAATCACTCTGCAAGCAAGATCGTGGCACAAGCCTCTTGCAGGACAGTTTTTATCCTTACCCCCTGCCTTGGGAAGCTTCCCCAACACCGGCAGGAGTAACGACTGAGGGTGCAATCCTGGCATTTGCAGGTTACAACCATTTTGGCCTTGGTAAAGGAGACGAGAAATACTTGACCCCAGGAGTTTCAGAGATGTCAGTTGTAGGCATCTCACCAAAGAGCCTGTGCTTGCAGGAGGAGAGGCTGAGCCCCTGAGTGCCCTGCTGGGCTCACAGGGTGCCTCGGTGAAGTGGTCCAGGCCAGGAAGCCCAGACCCAACTCTGACCCCCAGTTTAACCACAGCAGCCTCCCAGTGCTCCCTCCCTCTCTCACAGAGCTCAGAAAATAACACACACGCTAATTCAAAGCGAGCTCACCAAAGAGATGCAAATAAAGCAGTCTAAAACCTACAGATGAGTTTAAATGTATTCTTAAATATTTGGCCAAGTGAGGGCCGTGACTCTTTGGCTACAGACGTGCAAGTCCTGAGCATCAGCTCTGTTTTCACCGGGGTTGGCCTGAGAGGGTGAAAAAAGGGTTCAGGATTTTAATAAGCTAAGAACATGAGGCAGCCTGCCCAGTCAGGCTATGAGATGAAACATTCAATCTGATCCATCCCTATGGTATCGTAGAGGCTGTATTTTTGGAAACTTCACTTTTTCACATTTCTATTTTCTCATGGCTCTGCCTCTGGACCTCATTAATCTCTATAGTACTTCAAGTGAACAATTGCCCTAATTCCATCTGGCTGGAGTACAAAAAAAAAAAAAAAAAAAAAAAAAAAAAAAAAAAAAGGAAAAAAGGAGACATTTAAATTAAAAAAAAAAAAAGGAAAAGAAGGTTGCTTTTTTCCTTTCTTCTTCTCTTTCCCCCCTTATTCTGGAGATTCCTGATGTTTCTACTTAACAATGGGTATATAAAAAGCTTCCTTCTCAGGAGACAAAAATTAAGAATATAACTGAAAGTGCCAGTGAATGTAAATTATAAATGAAGACAGTGATGGAAAGGGCTCAATTTTTTGTGATAGACAGCCAGTCACTCATCTTTTATAGAATCCAAAGTCTGCTTCTGGAAGGATACAGTGGTCTAAAACTGGATAAACTCTGCAGTCAAAAGTTGAATGGGCTACTTTTCAGAGGGTTCAGAAAGTAATGGAGAAGGAAGGAAGTAGTTTTCTGATATAAACATATTTCTTAAATCACCAAAAGAGGGTCTTGACATTCAACTCTTCTGAAATAAAATATGCCACCCTACAACTCTGAAAAACAATGTAAAAGCAACACAAGGTACCCAAAGAACTCAGTGGAGTTTTCAGCTGGAATCAGCACCTCTGCCTTGTCTTATCTAAGCCCCGTGTTCCAGGGACTCTTAATGTCTAGAACTGACATGTGTCAACAGCCTTTTAAAACATTTGTTTACCAGGTTTGGGGATTGTTTTTCTTTCATTCAATAAAGCTCTCCTCATTTGTATTTCTCATATGCACAGACTACTACACTATTTCATTCCTGCTCATTTTTGGTGCCTCAGCACTGGAGACTTCAAGGCAGCATTTGGCCCTGCAGTGCAGCTGGGAGCTGGTGTCTGCCCTGCTGCTGCAGCTGAAAACTTCTCTGTTGTTGTACAAATCGTTATCCAAACTCAGGTTTATGTTTTACCACCATTTCAGTTCTGGATTGAGAAGGAAAATGTAGAATTTTTGAGAAAGGATGTTCACAGCAGCAGCTGAACCCTGCCCATACCCAGGGTGGAGAAATTCAGCTTGCAGGTACTGTAGTCTACACAGTGTCCAGCTCCACAGGCTTATTAAATGAATCCTGATTTACAGGCAGGTAATTAAGAGCAGATCTGCTGAGCAAGAGAGCAGTGTTTCTGCAGCTCCCCTTTGCCAGCTGGCTCACAGGTCGGAGCGCTGGCACCGGGGCTGAGCCAGCCCTGCCAGCTCCTCCGCTCCCACAGCTGCCCTTCTCTTCCCTTCTCTGCTTGGCTTCAGGGTCCTTCAGCTCAACAACTCTTCTTCCACCAACTCTGAGCTTGCAGGAGGGGTTTTGGGTTCCTTTTTCTTTTTCTTTCTTTCCTTTTTTTTTTTTTTTTTTTTTTTTTTTTTTTTTTTTTTT
>VZUI01057840.1:0-16117 GCA_013401135.1 Cettia cetti
AAAAAAAAAAAAAAAAAAAAAAAAAAAAAAAAAAAAACCAAAACAACAACAAAAAAAAAAACAACTACTAAAATATCTACTTTGTGTTAAGGAAAAAACAAAAAAAAAAAACCCCTCACTTGTGTGCTAATTAATGTCTTCTAAGAACAAGACCAGACGGAAAAGGTTTTATAAGAAACCTCATTCAAGAAAAAGCAAGATTTCAAAAATAAATTTCAAAAAACACTAAAATGGCAGCTCCAATGCAGGTTAGTTTTCTTATATCAATTAAAGTAAAATTTCATTTTCTTGTGAAGCCTTATGGATAAACTCATTTTTAGAATTTTAAGGTCAAGAAACTAGATTTGTTCCTGACCTAGCTTCAGTAACTATGATGAAACTTTTAACAGGAGCAATTTTTAGATGGGTAACTTTTGTTTTGCATTTCTCTATATACTTAGAAAAAGTTTTGATGAACTAGGATGCTTCTCTAGATCTAAACATAAATGAGAGATTGAAGCCTTATGGGAAAGAGGTCATTATTATTTATATAGTACATAAAAATACTTTCTTAAAACAAGTTCAAGAAGTTCATACAATGTTCTATTTTGATCACTTAAAGTGGTGAAGAGACTCTGTGAAGTGGCAATTCTTAATTAACAGATCATTACTAAAGGTATTTTCTAAGTAAAGAATCCTAATTAAAGACACTGGAAACACCTGAGATAATTTCAGTACTTTTCCTGTGGATTAATACTTACCAGGAAGAAAAAATATAAAAGAAAGGAAAATAAAAGAATAATACATTCTTTTAAGTGTTTTATTACAACTCAAACTTTTGAGGTGCACTGAAGAAGGCAGATGAGAAGACTGAAGTGAGTACAGCACTTACATTATTGAGCTGTTTCACTTAAATTGATTAAAAATTTACAATTTCTGCACTTTTTTATTTCTTCTAAAGCCCTAAACCATTAAAAAAACCATAAAAACATAAATACAATGATACATTGGATTCCCTCAAGATCAAACATAAAGGTGGTGTTATTGCAGCTGCAGTACAGATGTTTTTTCCTACACTATTTCACTGAATACTAAACAGATATTCAAAATGTTTGAAACTGTAGTAAACAAACAACTGAGTCTAAAAGCCCTCCGCATTTATCAGAGACACATTCAAAATTACTGGATGCCTATGAGGTTTTAAAAGATGAAGGAACAACAAAGCTATGCTCAGGAAAACACAGAAAATAATTATTTTGAAATTACACATAATTGCATATTTACATTCTTACTATGATTAATAAAAAAGGCAAGACTGAGGGAAACCTCTGCAGGATGGGGAATGAAAAGATCACACCCTTCTGCATACTAATAAAAGGATTTCCTAGGTTGTGCAGAGCAAAATGAAACTCAATCAGTTCCAGACATTTACTTGGTATGATACTGTGGCACAAAAGCAGAACACGGAGGCACTGAGGGGTGCAATGGGATGCCACATCTGACTTCTCACAACCCTTTAAAGCTTTTAAAGTACAATGACATCAAGTTATAAGCATTCACTTATAACAAAAACCTGATCCAAAGTTCAGACAGCTCACTGTGGCTGTCAGAAAGAATGGAATATGGAACCACAATTCACTCAAAATTTGTCATTCAAACCAAACATATATGATGTGACAGAGTCAGCAAACAAATGCATTTCCATGCTTCAGGCATGTGAGCATCTATAACATTACACAGGCATGGCCAATAGCTATCTTGCAATGTTTTTCAACATTTCAAATTTAACTCTTTCTTGACCTTCACTTTTTCAGTGTTCAGAAGAAATCAAATCATATAGGGTAATACCAAATGTAAATTATTTCTCTTGAAGTAAAAAATTGCACTCTCTCTTAATAAATTAAAGGATCATTAGTTAAATAGTTTTGGTTTCCTTAAGACTGCCTCAATATAATTTCCTCAATTAGTACTTGTAATTACTGTACTTTTGTACCGTCTTCTGATATATCCTTCCTTCTTTTGCCAGCAAAAGGATACATCTTGTGCACACGAGTTATCTCAAAGTATTTAGTCTTTTAGCCACTCAAACAGGGAAGCTTTAATTTCTTTAGGGATTCTGTCTCTCACAAGGAGTTACAAATTCAGAGCAAGTTGAATGGGGATAATTTCTTTCAGGGGAATTAATGATCATTCACTTCTTGAACAGTGCTAGCACTTTGCTGGTGCTTTGAGAGATGACAGATTGGGTTTTACTTCTCCTTTTTCTTAAAGGCTTTGCACAAATAATAGCCTTTTACTTGCAGCCAGTGCTTGGAGCAAAGGAAAATCTGAAGATTATTATCAACTCCTTGTTCCATATTATGTAAACAAATGCCAGAAAATTCACAGTGCATTTCCTGTCTTCTTAAAAATACAGCTTTGAGCCCATAGAGCAGGTTGGAAGATTTTTCCATACACATTTACAGAAAAAGCAAAATGTAAAGCTTTTCAGATAATTTTGTAAATCATCTTCCATTCTGAAAAAATGTTTGAGACATATTGATAAAATACAAAGAAATGAAGAACAAGAGCCATTATTGAAAAAGTCTTGAATGAAAGGGAGCTTGCAGCCATCCTGCCTTGGAGCAGATCAAGACTCAAACGTTGACAAAGGCAAACTCTTTAAGTCCTCCTTATCCCCAGCATAAAGGCAGATGTAACCTTCCTCAGCCCTATACTAAAGAGAATTTATTTCCCTCTCTGTTCTACCATGGTTATACTTTCATTTGCACTGAATGTGGCTTAACCAGGTTCACACAGTCTACACATCTGCACAAGAAGATTCCCTGACAGCAGAGGCACTCCTGAAGTACCACAGACTATGAATGAATCATTCTGTAAAGCAAAATTAAATGACCCAACACTGACTTTCCTGTACAGGCAGAAAATGGCCTTCAGACATACTCAGGGTCAGAGGTGTTGTTGAAGAGTTCTTTCAGTCTGAAATATCTTCCCAAAGGCAGGGTTTATATATTACATCTGATAATAATGCATGTAGCCCTTTTGCTTCTATTACTTCACATTGTATAAATACCTAGTAAGTGGGGTCTAGGAAAAAAAGTAAAAACAATAAAAAGAGAAAGGATTTTGCAGGTTTTTTTCTTACAATCCCTAAATTAATTTAAATTATCAAGACCTTTATAGTCTATCTACATTTCCCTTTCACATTTCCATTCAAACATTTTTCTTTTCTTGTACATGGAACACTTTTATATACTGTTAACAACTAGGAACAGGGAAAAATGAGTGTCACAGCATTAAAAATTACTAAACATAAATAAATAAATAAAAAATACTAAAATTACTCATTTCAGGTATGTGAATTATGGTCTTTTTAAAGTACAGAGGAAAATACTAGAAATTCTTCCTGGACTTTCTTCAAGCACAATAAGGCTCTATAAACACCAGTTTTTTGCAAATATTTGCATGGCTTCAATGGCTAATAGAGAGTGGCCCAGAAAAACCTTGACTCTACAGGGTTAAATTGCAAAGTATTATTATTTTGTGAGAAATGTGATAGAGGGCAATTTATTAATAAATTAAAATAAGAGGTAGAAAATTGTAGGAAACATATTTTTGTCTTTTCAAAGACATGTCCTGGAAAGCATAGAAATTTTAAAGCACAATTTTCACTGCTTACTGCAACACTTGACCTTGTTTGTCTTGTCTTCTTGTGTATAACTGCAATGAGTGCAGTTTCCCATTTGCTGCTGTATTTTTAGTAAGAATTGCATTACAATTCACACGACTACCTGCACAAAAAAGCTGTGGCCTGATTTTGTACCTCAGTTGTTCAGATCATGAAATTTATCCTCGAAGAACAGCACAAATCCTGGGTTTTGTGCATGCTTAGGGTTTTTTCTAGAGAACACATGGGGGAAAGAATCTTAATCCCACCTTAATAGAGTGCCAAGGTACAGGCAACGTGCACTCCTTGACCTGTGTACAGGAAAGTAGTCCATGGCTCCATCATTAACCCACTGCAAGATTTTTTCAGGACTCTATACCATCTGTATTCAAACAATGTAAAAAGGCTACAACAATGACATTATCACCTTCTATAAAACCTCCAACTCTGAAGTCTTTCAGAATATCAGTGATGAATACATTTGCAGTTGTCTTTGTTTCTCATAAAAAGCACTAGTGAATGGAAGTCCTAGTTGTCTTGAAATAGCTTGTCTTGAACTCTACATACACACACTTTTACAGCCTGCCACGTTCGGATATATTTCAAGGGAAGAACATATGCATATGATGTCACAGCAAATCAGTTTCAAAATACAATGAAGGTAAGGAAGTTTTTCTTTTCCAAAGCAATACTGTGAACATACCACATTGTTTGAAAGGTAATGATAAAGAATATAATGCCCTATGAATGTTTACAATGAATTATTAAAAATATAATAAATTATTTTTCTTTCCAATGGAGGTTACTTTATAAAATGTCCACATAAGAAGTCCCATATTCTCTGGACTTTTAGCAAGATAAATTGAGGGTTGCTTCTGCAACTCGAAAAGGTCATTTAAAGAACTCCAGCTAAAATGTTAGCGAAAATGTCTGTACTATCTAATTATTGTGTAAACCCTGGAAAATATTTCCTTTTACAGTTCAAAAAAGGGAAACCACTGAGAGAAAAATTTGGCTTTATTTTTACACACATGGAACAAAGCTGAACCCAACAAGGTTTACAAAAGATAAGCCTGATACTCTTATTACCTTGAACTAAATTGACACTTACCTAAAGGTTTTTTTAGTATGTCTACAGGAAGTGTTTTTAACTTTTTTTTAATTATTGTTTTTATTTTTTATTGTTGGGTTTCCTTACAGTTATTTTGTCTGACAAGAAAAGATAATTGCATTTCATCTAGACTGCTATGTATTTGCCACACCTTCCCCCCAACAAACACAGGAAGAGGTAGAAAAACCTTTGTTCTTCATTTGGCAATAGACACACAAAGACAAAACCATACATTTAGGGTGAATTTCACAAATGCCTCTAAATGGACCGTTTTCAACACATTTGTTGCTTCAAAAAATCAAGCTTTTTATTTTAAGAGGACAAGGGCTCAGTGCATTCTCTTCCATAACATATCTTACAGATCTTTCCTTTGACTCTTGTATTACATTTGCTTATTAGAAAAGAGTATGAACGACTCAGTGAGGAAATACAATAATTAGGATATAGTATTAAAGGGCAAGCAGAATCTGGAGGCACTCCACTTGTGCTTCCAGTCACTGCAACTACTGACTTTCTCACTGGCCACCAGAATAATTAATCTGTACAATTAACCTTATGTCACCCTCCACTACTTATCTTTCCCCCCCTCTATTCACCTATTTTGACTTCTTGCCTTTGCCTTGCTTTTCACATGCCCAGCTGTATTCAGCCGCTTCTGTCTTAGTTATCTTCCTGATATCTTTTGCTCACATTTCTTTTTTTCTATCTTTGAATTTCCATTTTTAAAATGTATGAATATAGTAAAAACAAAGGACCTCAAAATAGCATGCAAGCTGTATTTTATAGGCAGACTTAAAAAATCTGAATTTTTATAAAAGAAGATATAGTCAAACTATGTAATTGCAAGGCAGTATCGTTGCATATTTCATTCTCCTATCCACCCTGCATGAACTTACACTGTGACAAATAAAATCAGCCTGTCAGCTGTCCCTTTTTCACCTGAGAAGAGTCAATGTACTGCTTTATAAATGCAAAAAATTAAAAATACAGGATTTCTGCCTTGAAGATCACACAGTGAGAAGTAGAAAAGAAAAAAAGAAGAAAGCAGGATATGGGGAAAGAGCAGGCAAAACAAGAATTAAACACACAGGGAAAATATGAGACATATTTTTTTGGCAGCTGAATAGTACTGATAGTACTTGGAAATGAGAACAAATGGGGGAGTAAACAAGACCAAGTTGGAAAACTGCATTAGAAACAGAGAGAAGGAAATGTATTTTCCAGGAAGATATTGATGGTATTTTATGGTGGTCTAAGTGCTTTATGAATATGGACTCTGAAGTTTAAAGAGGATTTTCTACAATAACATAACTCCCAACTGGACCAATTTTCTAAATTCATTCACAGTCCTGTCAGTTTGACTGTGTTGGTTTTGATGAAAGCTTTTTTTCATCAAAGCCTCCCCCACTTTACTGTCCCCTCAACACAAACCATGACCACTAAAAAAATGCTATGAATATTTCGAAGAACTAAATGGCATGGATGGATTAATATTTTAATTCAAATTATACTTGCCTTTTATCAAGTTGTAACTTTGAACATGATAAATTCTGTTTAAAGAACCAAAGCCTTTCATAGTCTATATTTTGCCTCCTTTTTCATTATTCATTTTAAGTGTTTTTCTAAACACTAGAACGTTTATGGGCCTAGCCAATGGCATGTCAAAAGCAGAGAATGAAACTAAGGTTGCACCCAGCTTACTCCTCTGATAAATTTTCAATATAAACCAAAAAAGAATTCCTTTTTCCTTTGCCTATTTTAAACATTTGTGTCAAAACTTTCCTTACTTTAAATGACAGATTCAGAGCATTGTATAGTATTTAACCCCAAAAATGTGAAGGAATATTTTTGGGGCTCTGCCATAGGTGACAGCCGAATTAGAGCAGTGTGGCCAACGTATGCTACTGGGAATGTTCACAAGACTAGAATTTAACAGGACTGAGTGATTCACTCACCTCCTTTTGTGATATGACTGTATTTATTTTCAGGAATTTATTGACAATAAAGTGCAGACATGTCATCATATAAAAGCAAAACAAGTTGATTAGGCTATCTGCCAACAAAGACCTTGCACTTCAAATCAATTTGGACACACAGCTAAAATTTCCTAAACTTGTGAAAGGCAAAAGTGAACTACAGAAGCATGAATTTAGCATTTCTATCACAGAAAATTAGTAGTTCTGATGATATCCTTCAGAGAATTTCTCAGTACTTGTTTTTTAATTTAGTAGCTCTTTCAGTTCTCACTGTGTTTACTTCATTACATCATACCAGGTTCAGCTCATTCAATTCATTTGTTGGCAACCTGGGCTGCATTAGACAAAGCACTGCCAGCATGTCACAGGAGGTGATCCTTTCCCTGTGCCTGGCACCTGGAGACACACCTGCAGTGCTGGGCTCCTCTTCAGTACGAGACACGTGGACATACTGGAGTCCAAGGGAATGCTATGTGGATAATTAAGAGATTGAAGAATCTCTCCTAAGAGGAAAGGGTGAGAGATCTGGAACTGTTCAGCCTGGAGAAAGTTTTGTTCTGTTTTAAAAATCACATTATGCTTGCAATATGAAGTACTTACTGTCTCATGTTAATGAGAGCTATGGTGAAAATGAGGCCTTGCTGGATATAACTAGAAAAGTTCAGCATAACAAAATAGTTCATAAACAATAAACTCTGTTTCAAATATTGACCTATCTTTGAAGTTGAAACAATAATGGGCTTATAATGAAACAGCAACATTCAGGGTTACTGTTGAGGCAGGATACTCTGAAGTTGCTATGCTAAATATTTCATCTTTTGACAGTAATGGTCCAAAGATTTTTCCTTTGAAGATCACAGAATCAGAGAATGGCTGAGGTTGGAAGGGACCTTTGAAGGTCATCTAGAAGTTCAATCCCCCTGCTGAAGCAGGGCCACCTAGACCCAGCTGCAAAGGACCATGTCCAAATGATTTTTTAATATATCCAGGAATAGCAACACCACAATCTCCCTGTTCAACCTCACATCCCTCTGGAAACATACCAACAAAACTAGCAAATTCTAACACCTAGTTTTTTTCTCCCATGTCAAATATTTTCTTCCCTTTTTGCTAAAGATGCAATATTCTAAAAAATCTGGAAATTTTTGTATCTTTTAACGGAAATCATTACTTCAGGTAGAGGTAAATATGAGGTAAATGTGAAGCAGCACAGACTTCTGTAGGGCTGCAGAGATTTTTAAACAATCAAATTTCTGATTGGACTCTTGAAACCAAGTATTATACTATCACTACATTGTATTTCATCTCTTCCTCAGCCATTTTTAACTGTGAAGTCTGTGCTAGAGATTCTACTTTTGTGATTTCTTAAAACCTATCTCCAAGATAATTTGATACATAAATTCTCCTGTATTAAAGAATATATAGCACTGACTTCTTGTTTGCAACAGAGAATACAAGACATTCCTGCAGCAAAAAATTATTTTTAGGAAAAAAAAAAAAAAAAAAGAGACAACCTATTTTATCTTACAATGGCAGGTTTCCAGACAGACATATATACCTGTATACATCTAGAAACATAAATTATAATTGATTCATGAATCCTTTGCCTTTTCATACTTCTTAGCATAGTAACAGAAACTCAAATATATTATGGGTTTACTAATTTTGACTGTTCTGTTCCACAGAGTATAAAACCTTCCATTTAAGACAGCATTTTGGTTTGGCAGTCTAAAAAACTGTTAAGACTTGTTACATCCTACAAATTAGCACATAAAGATGGGCCACATTTGCTTATGGCTTCTTCTGTCATGTTTTAGTCTTGCTCAGGCCTCACAAGGCACCAGAGTGGCAGAAGGAGATGCCCTGCCTATACGGACCCACAACAGACACATTGTCACATTGCCACACACAGCAACATGTCCCAGTTGTGCCAAACTGTATGACAGGAGAGGCTTTAGGGCACTGGAGCCTGTCAGGGAATGTGCTACCACAGGACATATTCCCCAGCTTCAGGGCTGCCATCCTTCTTCTCTGGTGTTGTCCTCTGGTGAAAACTACAGGTAGATCCCTTGCCTGGAGAAAATGTATGCATCTAACAGTTGGCTGTAGAAATCAGGAAGATTTTAAGATTCTCTTCATGTTTTGTTGCAATTTTAAGTAGAAGTAGTACTTTCTTCCATTAGACTTTATTCAAATTAATGGCAAATTCCAGTGTCATCTTTCTAAATACAAATCGTAAACTAATATCTGTGTGGAATATCTTGCCACTGGACTGTCCAAAGAGTACAGTGTCTGTGAACATATGCATACTACCACTTTTTTTGAGTTCTTGATCCTAAACTATTGTACAAAGGTCAGACTATAAAAAGTATAGTTATGTTCTCATAGCTCCCAATTTTGCTATAGATCTTCCTGCAGTAATCAGATATTTACTTTGCTACTATACAGCAAAAGGTCATTTAGAACTAGTATTGTACATTGAGGTAGTTGTTCAGTCACTTCAGCTTATGCTGCACTGGGCATGGTCTCAGGCAGTCATGATCAGACTCCTGCCAGCCCTGTCTTCTACCCCATCAAGAGCCCAACACAAAGAACTCTCCTACTTCCTTTAATGTGGAATCACTATGTGAGTATTTATTAGATGTCAAAAGAGGAGAGTAGGCTTGGCTTAAATATCAGTAGGTCACAGCTGTTATCTATATATTTCAGCAATCTTAATTATCAAAAATAATATTGTTTGCTACTTGTTTACAAATATTTCTCACCATACTTAAAACAAAGATGGGTGCATTGGCTTTTCCCAGTCATTTGAAAACAGAGGAGCAATAACAGCACAAGCAAAGGCTCTGACAGTGGAAACAATTTGACAAGAAAAAATTGACAAAAAAAATTTGACAAGAACAAGGTTTAACACCAGGTTATCTGTTTCATCTTAAATAAACAGTGAAGCCTTGTTTAAAATTAAATACAAAATGTACAGAACATTTCAGCTTCTCTTGCACTTTGATAATTTAGAATAAATAAAAGATTGCTCTCATACACATTTCAGATGTAGCACATGCAAATAACAGTAAAAATAGGAAAACCCTGTATTTTCATCTGGCTTTCAAGTATTTCCTTCATAATCATCAGAAATCTTTCCTGAATAGTCTGAACTTTCCTGCATAGTCTGAACTTTCCTGCATAGTCTGAACTTAAAGACAAGTCTTTAATGTACATAAGACATGTACATTAAGTTTTACTATGAAAGAGAAAACCATTAAAATCCCCAGGAAAGGGTCTGAGGGTGGCAGTCAATGACAAGTCTACACTGTAACACTTGCAAAACAGCAAAACTTGTTCTTGTCTGTTTAAAAATGGAATTGTGCATGACACACAGAAGCCAGTAATTTTCCTCTATGCAGCTTTCATGAGGCTTTCCCCACAGAAGTGCGCATGGTTATGTGTGCATACTAAGAAAGAAGGACAACATTTGTGAAAGAAATATAGATTACCAGAAATGATAATTTCTTCAGTAATTTTTTGATATTTACAAATTTGAAGCAGAAATATATACCTACATTTCAACTTTTAAAAAGAGAACTATGTATTTATTGAGAAAGAAAAAAAAAAAAAAGAAACCAGAAATACAGCATCATAAAAACAGTAACACAAAAAATAACTTCAGCTCAAAGAATTAATAAACTTCAACTCATGACAAATTCTACTTTGTAGTATTCAATTTTACCTGCATATTTTCTAAAAATACACATTATCCTTGTGTATTTCAGTTTGAAAATAATGAAAAATAAAATTTAGAGAGCAAACAAGCATTTGTACAGGGTTTTACAAAAATCTTTCACCTGGGAAACTCACTATGAAACCTCAGATTAAAAAGTAAAACCCTACTGCCACAGGTCTATATTAAAGAACTTGCTGTGGAATTCTCTGCAAATGAACTATACCCAAGGTATTATGAACACTTGCTCATCTATAACCCCAAAAGAATTGCAATTCAGGACATACAGATAAATAAGTTATGCTGTAGGTGTCAAATAGCGTTTTCATTGCTTTTCAAACCACTATTTCTTTATGCACATTGTTTTATCTTTGAATGGTTGAGTAGGGACTTGCTGGAGAAAACATTTCCACAATTAATCTTGTGTTTGTTTGGGCATAATTGCATGCCATGAAACACTCACTGAACATAATTAGCTCCTTTGCACTACTAATCCAAAACTTTTTTGTATGAAAATACTGACTTGACAGATGGTAAGAAACGTCATGCTATCTCCCCAACTGGGAAATCTGAGTTCAGGTTCACAGGCTATGGAACAACATTGATGAAAGGATACGGGGAGCCCCCAAGGGTAGAGAGGGAAGACTGCCAGGCTGTTCCTAAACAAGATATGATTCTTGCCTCTCTCATAGTAAGATTTTTAACATAAGGAAGGCAGTTGGGTAGGAGGCGAAGGCATGCAGTAAAAGAAGAGATCTATCTAACTGCATTCAGCTCTTAGGGCAAGAGAGCTAGAAGCTAAGGAAAGCAGCACCTGGCTGGGCTGTCATGGAGAGAATGCACTTGGCCAGAAAGCACACTGAGGGAGCTGGAAAACCCAGAAATATAAAGACCAGCATAAGATCTATATATGTCTCTTCACTTAAATATAATTTTAATCACAGATGGAAACTAGTAAACATATTGTTCCAACTCTCTGCAAGTCCTTTAAAACAAATAGAAAAAGAGGTCTCAAAGGGCTTCTTAGCAATATGATCCAAAAACCTAAGTTCAGAAAAACATGCAGTGCAATGAGCTGCAAAAATTCTGAACAGAAAGCCAGCATGGCTCCTGGCCCAGGCTTAATGGTGGTGTTTCTTTAGAGCTGATGAAGTTTGCACCACAGTCTGCCAGAGGCACCCTTGCTTCCTGGCCTACAGGGGCACTGAGCACCACAGGAATAGAGGGGCACCTGTCACAGGCCCAGGCCAAACTATGGCCTTGTTTTGTCTGTCTGTGAAGGGTTTATTACATCTGTGGTGTTATCATCAGAAGAACAATAACCATAATACTACTAATAAAAATACAGATAAGGCCAATCTTCATTTTACCTACCACAAAACTCCAAAAATCTTGCTAGAGAACAAAGTTTTGCTAACAGCAGTATTTCATCTGTTTTCCACACAGTGATACAATTTAACTCACTTCCACATTTAATCCTTTATCTTTTCCGATTATTTTGTATTCTACCACTGAATTATTTTTTTTCTCCAGCAAAAAGAAGAATGTGGTGAAGAAGAATGTAAATTTTGCAGTAGCAGCAGCAAGTAAATTAAAACATGGAAAGTTTTATGAATTAAATATGAAACTGGCTAATGCAATCTGTTCTGTACTATTTACATTATTTATTTTATTAAATTAATTTGAGTCTAGCTCAGTTTCCAGGGTGGTAAGGTTTTCATATCAAAGACACAGTAGGACACTGTAAGAGAAATGGCTTTGGAGCTGAGAAGAGAGCACTAGGGATCTGGCAAAGGAGACTGCTTGGGGTTTGGGGATACACACACTTTGGAAATTTTGATAAGCAGGATGATAGCTTACAGTGTTGACATTTAATCTGTGAACACTGGGCTACAAGACTAACACCAAAAAGAAGAGGAGAAGCAATTCACACATTCTCATGTCATGATTTAAGTCTTTTTGCGAACTAAGACATCACTGCAATGGTCATATAGCATTTCCATTTTGAAATCTCCTTTGATGTATTATCCCCAAGGGATACTGTAACAGATGGCTATTCAACACACATGTAGTCTTCCAACCCATACGCCTTTATTCCCAGCTACACTTCAGAAACCAGTAGGGAAAAGTGTGAAAAAATGCTCTCAGTCCTACACCAGCTAGGGCTGTAAAATTCTGCTCCTGAATACAAATCCCCTTCTCATTATTTTTAAAGCATTCTACTCAGTATATACTTATTGCTTTTTCAAGACTGTCTTGCAGAAGGTATTTTTTTGTTCTTTGGGGATTGGCTGTTGATAAAAAAGCTACTACTGACTATCCATCCAACCACCCATCTACTCTTCTCCCCCAACATAAACTTTTCAAAATGCATTAAATAGAAAATATTAAAGTCCCATTTCTGCTAAATAACAGTTGCTAATATATTGTTCATTTTTCTCATGAGAACTAATGGCACTGTCATAGTATTTCTCCTTCCAAACAGGGAGGTCAGCTTCTTTAAGCAATTTTCAAGAAACTAGAATCAGACTAAAAAGGGTTTTCAACTGGAAATGGACTGTCACAGAAATATTTAAAAAAGTAGTCCACTGTGGGGAACAGAAGCCCAAGAGTAGATGACCACAAATTAGTATATTTTTAATGTGTAATACATATGAATGGACTAATTTCTAAAGAATAAGGGTGGTCAAAGTAATCAGATGATTTGGACACTCCCCAGAGGTATGTATCAATTATGTTAAGTTTTCCGGAATTACAGATCATTATTTATGAAGACTTGGACAAATTTATCCCTATATACACCAGTTTACTTCTTTTATGATTGATAAAACTGAAATTTTTTTGACGGGACCATGATTTTCTTTATATTTACACAGCATATAGTACAGCAATGATATTAATGTACGCTCACAGAATCTCACAGAATTAAAAGTGGGTGGATAAAGACAGAGATGTAAGATGTTTGCAAAAAATCACACTAAAACTATTTCAGATTTTCTTAAAAACATGACTTGAAAGCTGTCTAAAAAAATCACAAACTGTTTTATTAGATGGCAGCATACCCCAGTGAGGGTATGTTACTAAAGGAGCCAGGGGGGCTTCTGTGGGATCGTTCTCTGGCTTCTGCTGCTGGGAACTTCAGTGAAATTTGTTTGTAGACCAAAGGATCTCTACCTTGTACAAACACTGATGTAAATAGAAACCATTTTACTCACATTTACAATCCTTCATTTGTTATAAAGTCACTTGTAATTGCTTGTTCATATATAATTTATGCACTTTTACAATAATTCCTTTATAAATAATAACTATAATTATTTGACAAAAATAAACGATGTCCCAGATTAGAACTTTCCTTCAAAATAGAGAGACTCTAATCAAGAAGGAGCTCTCTCAACTGACTGCTGAGAATATGGAAAATTATCAAACCTGAGATCAAAGGACATCTGATCTTTTAAAAGGTCTGCCCTTCAAAGAGAAAAGGGGAATCTGTCAACTACAACTGACAAGTACAGGCTGAAAAAAGCATCTGTGTACAGTGGAGAAATGAAGAACACTTAAAAATACTGAGAAATCGCAAGCATTTTGGCTTCTGTAGTGCTAATACTAAAAACTGACAATTTGTTACTAATGAATCCTAGTTAGTTAAGAAGTAGCTGCTTCTGTATCCTAACATTAATATCAAGCCCCTACCAAATGACAAAGAAGAGCTAGGGGAAAGAAAGTTAATTTTGAGTCTATGTCTCAGCAGCGAGATCTGGGCACCTTCCAAACTCACTTTTTCAAGGCAAGTGTAAGATATGCAAAAGCCCATTCTTATGGCCATGGGTATACAGACCTCAAGGAAACTGCAACACTTCCACAGTAAATGATTGGGAGACTGGGAATACTCACATTCCAGCTACAACTTCAAGTCACAGCACAGCTAAAAATCCTGATGAGTGATGATTAAAATCTGCTCTCAAACTGCTTTGTGGTTTATTGATTATAAAGCATTCAAGTGTGGTCGCTGCTTATAAAAACTGGCAGAAGCCATGAAGTAAAATTACGTGATCCAAACTACACATTGATATTAGAATTTATGCCTAATAATAGTTATTATAAGTTTTATAATGCATAGAAGATGTGTAGAACTTATAAAAGAAGGTATCAACTTATTTCTTTGCTTTGTATTTTATTGTTCCCTAATTAAGAAAAAAAAATGGATGCCATTTTTGCAAGGTTGAGCTCAAAGTAACATGCTTTGATTAGGCATCTGAACAGACAAGGCAAAAATCTTTTCAGAGAAACAAGAGCTCCCAAGGCAGAAATAAAGGCATAGCAGTACAGGGGGAGAAACAAAATCAAACAATGGAGCTGCACAACTGTGAAAAGCAGAAGTAGCTACAGCTCAGTGACATGCAGCAAGAGCAGAGATGCTACTAAGAGTTTTGCACTGAAAGTTGAGGAGCTCTGACTTGACAAAGGAAAAAAGTACAGACAAGTGGACATTGATAGTATTCATTCTATATGATGTAGGCTTTGCTTATTATTTCGTAATATTTGATAAACCAAAGCAGTGTTTTAACCAGACTCAGGATAAGATTTTTTTCCTGACCTTTGACATTTGGTATTACAGAAAAGGTTAAGCATGACTTAGACTGCAAACAATATTACCTGAATTAGTTCAGCTAAGTTTTGCAAGTTCAGAGCCCTGAATAATCTAGGAAAATAGGTGTAGCACAAAAAAAAAAAAAAGTGAATCTAACCTTAAAAGTGGATCACATTTCATCTGAAAAATAGAAATATATAATTTCTGAGAATATGTAGGAAAGTGCTAATCTAGAAAAGAATCTAGATTTGCTTCTGTCAGTAAATTATACTGAATTTACTTGAAATGCAATAATGGCAATACAATTTTGCAATTGTATGTGCCCATCAATGTCTACCTTTGGAACACTTTACAGGGATCTTCCCTATTTAGCCCTAGTACAAGTATTGCTGGAAAACTTCCTCCATGTATGAACAGCTTGTCAGTGGAAAGGCTGACAGTGCCATAGAGTTGGAATTTCTCTCATCTGATGGGACCTGTGTAATCTATATTAGTCACTGAGTGTCCTGGATTCTTTTAGGCACTTTTGGAGGAATATTTATGGAGCCATCTAAAATCCCTATTTCTCAAAGGGATGAATCACCTTCTAGAGGTGTCATAGCTGAAAAAATGATCATAGATGATTAGTTGAACTTAGTGTGGCAGGCAAAGCAACACAGTGTAGCCAAAGCAGAAACATATGATACCCAGAAATTATAAAATATAAACCAAGATATAATTATTATGCTTTCTCTGCAAAACAAGAGTAATTCAAGTAAAAAGTATAACCAGCAGCAGAATATCTTTGGTAGTTCTAAGAATGTGTAGCCAGGCACAGTGTCCATGCATTTCACATAAGTATACCAGCAACAAGTGACTACCAAAGGTGCAAAGAGTGGATGTCAGATGTAAGAGATATCAAGAAAAATCAAATTGAGAAATATGATTAAAATTAGTCCTCATATTTACTAGTAAAATAGAGTATTGTAAAATATCGTCTGAATAAAAATCAATATTGCAATGAATAGAATAGAATAGAATAGAATAGAATAGAATAGAATAGAATAGAATAGAATAGAATAGAATAGAATAGAAT